>JAADVC010001141.1:0-12156 GCA_023334575.1 Pythium volutum | reverse complement strand
CCGATATGACACCTCCTGCAAGCACGCGCGTCCGGCCAAGACGACGTGGGCTGCAAGCCGTAGCCTCAGCCTCGCCCATGGATTACCGACTTTGCTTTGCGGATCTGTGCGGCGTCGGTGAAGAAGAGCGCTTCGCCAGCGTCGGTGGGCTGCCTCAGCGACATCATGCAGGTCGAAGCCAGCGCTCGCGGTGGCTTGTTTCTGCCGCGCCGAGAAGAACGTACGTGGTGGCCTACCTTCGCCAGTACGCCAACACAAGAAGATTTGTTTCGTGGGTGGACTGCCTCCGCCACGCAGAGACGCGAATGCCTTCAGCGTGGGCGGGTTGCTGCCGCCACGGCAAGGAAGCCGAGACTGACGTGTGTGGCTGGACCCCACCGCGTCAGCAAGACTGTGTACGGTGGACTGCCTCCACCGCGCCAAGCAAGCCAAGGGCAACGTGTGCGGCGGACTGTCACTGCGGCACCAAGACCAGCGTGTGTGGTGGATTGCCATTGCCACGTCAAGACTGCCTACGTATATGGACTGCCTCCAACTCGTGAAGTCCAGCCGCATGGTTGGACTGCCTCCACAATGCCGAACGCGCGTCGAACGCGGTGGACTGCTTTCACTGCACCTCGATTGCACGTGTGGCAACTGCGCCGGCAAGATTGCTACGCCAAGAACAACAGTATGATTTGACTGCCTCTATCATATTGGCCTGATCAAGATTCTCAACGCGGTGGAATGCCTTCGCCGCTCAAGAATGCCATGGACGGCGGCGCGGTCAACTGTCTCGACCGTTTTAAGAAGTCAGCAGGGTGGACGCTAGGCGTGGTCGACTGCCTCCGTCGTGCCAAGGCCGCCGAGATTTCAAAGTGTGGACTGCCTCCACTACATTAAGCAAGCCAAGTCGATGGACTGCTCCCGCTGCATCGCCAACGACAGCGTGGTGAACTGCCTTTGCCACACCGACCGCCGCGGCATGGACTGCCTGCACCGCTTTCGAGCCGTCCAGCGTGGATGGACTGCCTTCACCACGTCAACGGAATGCATGCATGGAGTGCCTATGTATTGCCAGATCTGCTGGAAAGCACGAGATCATCTACACGGTGGATTGCCTCTGCCGCGCCAAGCCCAAGTGAGTGTCAACAAGGACTGCCTCCTTCGACTTTGTCAAGCTCAGCCCGGAAGACTGTCTCCTCCATCGACCACAAGGGGAACGCGTGAGTAGTGAACTGCCTCCGCTACACCATCACGGTCAACATGATGGACTGCCTCCATCGCCAAGATCAGGTGCGCGGCGGACTGCCTCCGCTGCGACAAGATTGCCAAAGATCATGAGGACCTTCAGGATTGCATCTGCCGCGGCAAGCACGCCAAGACTACCAACGTCGTATGATTGCGTCAACGACGCCGAAGTATATTATCGACGCCATCGTCTGTGTGGATGGACTGCCTCCGCTACACAAAGCGTACAGATCTTCAACATGGTGGACCGCCTCTGCCGTGTCAAGCACGCCAAGATCGACCGCGTGAGCGGATTGCTTTCGTCGCGCCAAGATCGCTATGATCAAGGGGGTGATTGGACTGTCTCAATTATTCCAAGATCTCCAGAACGGTGGATTGCATCCGCCGTGCCAAGCACGTCAAGATTGCCAGCATGGTGGATTGCTCCTGCCAGGCCACGACCAAAACTGCTCGCATCGGTGGACTGCCTCCGCCACGCAGCCATTGGCAAGACTGCCTGCGCGGGTGGACTGTCTCCGCCGCGCCGCGATTGCCCGCGTGTGTGGACTGCCTCCGCCACGCCGAGTCGAAAAACGCCGATACCTCTTTAGTGCAAACAAGACTCTCCCAGTGAGATGAAGGCGAGGGGGAAGGGAGTTGTGTACTAGCCAGTCGAGGTTACGTGCTTCACACACACGCCAACAACAAGCACAAGCGCATGCCGCTCGCAATATCCAACGGCGAATGGCAAGGACCTCACGATGCACAGCGCGCTCAGAGTTCTTTGCGGACGATGGGTTTTCGTGGCGGACGGTCCCCTCCCGATGTGTCTGCGGAAGACAAGGCGCTGAAGGTTCGCAAGCTGCGAAGCCGAGCCGGTGGTATTCCCGAGCCAAGGTCTACGATCTACTCATTGCTTGAGGGAGTCAGTGCGGCTCCATGGGAGCCGCTACAAGCCACTACAATGGGCACCCGTGTCATTGTGGCGCGCTGCGTACAAGTGCCGGGTGACGACGTGCTCCATTTGCATTGGGGACGTCGTCATGCAAAACCTGGCCACGTACGAGTGCGACAACTCATGTCAGACGATAAATCGGTGGTACAGCCTGGCCATGCGATGGTTGCAGTGCTGTGTCTACGGTTCGTCGTCGCCGCACCCATCTTTGCCATTCTCACAAGTCATCAGTTGCTCTGATTGGATTTGTTGAGCTTGATTGATCCAGGCAGATCAGTGGCAGGACACGTCGAGGGTTGCATTCCTTCGTGTGTGGACAAAGCTCTGGGGGGCAGTGTAGTGGATGAGAGCTCATGAAGAGCTTTGACCACAGACACGCCATGCTGAGACCGGTCACATAGACGGGACCGTCTCATTCTGATATCCAGTCGGTCGGTGCTTTGCACAGCACCGCCGTCGGATCACCCGCCGTCGGCATGACGCCGTCGGCAAAGCAGCCTGCTGTCGGCACAGCCAACGACAGCCAGCAAGCATAGCATAGCCAGATTCCAATAAGCCGCCAAGTGGAGAATACACTGTGGCATCACCTATAGGGAGCTCCGCCAGCTCCCTCAGCCTTTGCAGCTTCATCATGGATTCACTACATCCGCTTGATCCTGGAGGCGGCGTTTCCAAGTTCGATCTCGACACGATCATGAGCATGGTCTAGATCGCTGAGAACTCCAATACGCAGTGGTGGACCAACTACAACTACTGCCAAGACATTCACGACGGCCGGGGCTCCACGGTCTCTTTGGTCGGCTTTTGCAGCGGCACGGGCGATCTGCTCGAGGTCCTGCGCGACGTCCAGAGCATGAACCCAAACCACCCGCTCGTGCGGTTCATTCCAGCACTGGAAGAGGACAACAACTCGGACTCCCGCAACGGACTCGACGATCTCTGTTCAACGATCCAGTCCAGCGGGGGCAATACACGGAAACTGGCCGTGTGGCATGGCATCCAGAACGACTACTAGAGCGCGGCGTTCGACTGGGCGGCCCAGCAGCAGTTCACGTCGGTCTTCTCCAAGGGATTCCTCTTTGACGTTGCACTCAACCACGGCGCGAACGGACTGGACCAGATTGCTAAGTACGTCGCGTCCGGTGTCCAGCCGCCGTCGCAAGGAGGCAGTGAGATCATCTACATGCAGGCTTATATCCAGGCTCGGATCTACGAGGCCCAGAACATTGACTCGTCCGCGAACAGTGGCCAGCCCGACCGCATGCTCATGTGGAAGAGCGTGCTGGACAAGAACAATCTCGGACTGCAGCGACCCATGACGCTCAAGTGCTACGGCGACACGTTTACGATCAGCGGAAGTGGTGGTAATCCTCAACCGCCCCCGCCGTCGACGGCCGGACCACCGACGTCTGGTCCGTCGCCGACCACACCACCGCCGAGTGGTGGTTCGTTGGGCGACTGGGAGTTTTGTTCCGTTTCGTCTCAGTGCAAGAACACGTGCTGCTCGAAGCAGTACTCGACCTCGGACAGCAAGCTCAAGTGCACGCCCGGTGGCTCGCGCGATCAGTACATCTAAGCAACCAGAAACGACTGGACAAATGAGCAGAGGAGGAGAAGACTACCCCTACTGCGGTCCAAAGTCGAGTCATGAACTGGATGCTACTGTGCACGACTTTATTTGTTTACTGAGGCGGTGAGACTGACTGAACACCAGCACTCGCACATGGCATACATTGCTGCTCGTGACATCAGGTGCTTATACATATTTCAACAATCCTACGTACAAATTTCGCTTCTGCATGCTACTGAACGCCAATTGGATCCCTTTGTCATCATCATTCGCAGACCATCGCATTCTCCCGGAACGAAGACTGTATGAGGCTAAACGGGGCGCGGATTCAGAAGCTATAGGATAGCACCCGATATCGTGGATCGAATTGGCCTCGAGCTGGTCTTGTCGTTCCCGATCGCCAAGACGAAGTGATCGCCACCCGGCGCGCACTTGAGCTGAACGTCATGCTCGTACTGACTGGGGCAGCACGCATTCCGACATTTGGGAAGGAGGTGGAACAGAACCTAACGCTCTCACTACCTCAACGATTCAACGCAACACCCGGGCGCCAGTAGACGCTGAAGAACGAGGTTGCAAGTGTCCAACACGGTCCTCCACAAAAGCATGCGGTCGGGCTGGCAAGGATTGTTCGTCAGCGAGGACAAACTTTGTCGGTGCTTCTTCCCGACTCTGTCAGCACAGTGTCGTCTTACTGAGCTAAACTGGTGGTGGCTGGAAGTAATACAGTACCCATATGCACAGGTTCTATCCCTATAATATTCGCACCCTTGGACCAACCAATTTCATGCACTCTTAATTTTGTTCGCCCTAGGAAATTTTGTATATTTTGACCCACTTCAAACAGCGCTCCTCATGCTGACTTTCGAAATCTCCTATTCCATGTTAGACTAGGAAGGTAGGATTTGTTCCTAATCCTAAAGAGGCCTGACAATAGTGTACGGTATCTCTTCGCATGTGTCAACCGGGGGAGAATCTAAGGAGACAGCATATCAGCAACCCGGGTTACATAAAAAGGTATCACGAAGGGACCACAATGAACAGATGGTCCAACAAATGTCGCGTGTGGACATTGTCTGAGAGCAGCCCCAGTGATGCTGTACCCATGCCGTAGTTGGGCCCAGTCAGTCGGAGACCACCAACTAGTCTCAGATCTGGCTGTACAACACATTCGCCCGGACAACCTCCCAAACAGCAGGACTGCCATCATGGACACGCACGACTATCCGGTAGCCCTACCAAGCGGCCACGCCGCGCCATACCAGTATCAAGAGTACCCGCAGCACGAGTACCAGTATCAAGAGTACCCGCAGCATGAGTACCAGCAGTACGAGTACCAGCAGCACCAAGAGCACGTGCAGGATCAACAGCGCGAGACCTACGAGATTCCGCCTCCCCCACAAGCCAGCTATTCAACGGCCGAGGCCGCGGAAGCCGCGATCCATGAGTCGACCAAGTCCCATGGGTTCAATCTCTCGAAAAAGGACCGAGATGACAAAACCGGCATTTTCCGCGAGCAGCTCTTCGCGTGCGACCGCTATGGCAAACAGCAGCGCAACCACCACAAAAAGGGAGAGCCGACGATGAGGCCAATGAAGGCCAAGGGAGACGGAAGGACGTCGCGATCTGCTCTCCGCGCAGACGCCGTTTGAGGCGCTGCTCGCGCTTTTAGTCAAGAACGGGTTCTATTTCAAATGGGAGGCAGACCCAGACACCGACCACCTACGCTACCTGCTGTGGGCTCACCCTCGCACGCTGCACCGCTATCGAGAATGGCCAGATGTACTTATTGCCGACTGCACGTACAAGACCAACAAATATCGACTGCCTCTCTTCAACATGAACCGCAATGTGCTTGCAAAAACGCGCAAGGTGATTGACTACGACGACGACTCTGGGCTATGGAGACTTTTACACCGGCAAGATCATGGGGATATGTGAGCCATACTTCTTGGTAATCATGGAGGCGTAGTTTTTAAATGGACGAGTGAAGTGTCCATCTGTTCATTGTGGTCCCTACGTGATACCTTTTTATGTAACCCGCGTTGCTGATATGCGGGCTCCTTAGATTCTCCCGTCAACCGGCACCATCTTGAACGTGGACACTTGAACCAAGCGTCAGACTGTACATAGCCCGTCCATTTTGGTTACTTGGGTCGGTCTTCTTGCCACCGATTGACGGGATCATATGTCCTGGCTTTGTGCAATTGGATGTCGCTGGGGGCAGCAGCCATTTTCTTCATCATCATTCCGTCTCGAGGAATGACTGCGACGTTGGACTCGAACCCAGCCATGCAGCTTAGGGCCTGAGGGAAGCCATCCAGAACCTGTGGCTGCCTGAGGCTCAAGTAGCCACAGGTTCTGGATGGCTGCTTTTTTTCTATACACCCGCCATCGTGGCGCATGACAGTTTGGTCTCACTTTGCCATTCCTTCTGCGACAACCAAAGCCTCAGCACTCGCAATGGCTTCCCCACCAAGTCCGTCAACGCAGGGCGGCGCCCAAATCCTCAGCGACGGCACGCTCTTGCTGCGTCCGCTCGAGCCACGCGATATCGAGTCGCTTCCAGTGAACGACGACACGCGCGCTCTGTTTAACCGCATCGTCGAGCGCAAGGACTGGACCCACAAGGGCGTGCGTGCCCTAGTCGCCGAGACAAGCGCTGGTGTCAAGACGGATCCTCATACGCTTGTCGGCTACGCGTTGGTTGGACTTGGGTACCCGCCATACTTTCCCACGCTCAGCAACGACACCAAGCAGCTCTACCTCGCGAGCATCAATGTGTTTGAGACGTTCCAACGCCGCGGCCTTGCGCTTCGCATGATGCAGCTTCTCCGCCAAGAAGCGCAGCGCCTCGAGATCCAGGTCTTCCGTGCCGAGTGTGCCAAGGGCTGGCTCGTGACGTTTTACGAACGCGTGGGCTTCAAGGCCGTGCCTTACACAGGTCCGCGCGAGGACTACCCAGTGGACGAGCACCAAATGCTCGAAATGTGGCTCTAAACAGTCTCAGTAACATAGCCAAGGCCATTGTCTCCGTGAGGCTAACGTAAAAATGAGTTTTGACTATCACGATTACAGTATTGCGACGGCATCCACAATAATAGGAATGAAGCGCGACTTGCTGTGAAATGCCCCAATACACCGAGAACGGTAAGTAGAGTGAGTCACACTATTTCATGTTCCTGGGTCGGCGAGTGCAGAACGTCAAATAGTGTGACCTTGGTCACACTACTTAACGTTCTGCGAGTGTCAGGCATGTACTATACCAAATTATCTAGATGTTATGAAATGTGGCATGTCGGACAGAGCTCTATATCGAAGAACGGGGGAAACAGGTCGACGGTACAGGTTATGTTATTGAATGCATGCATGTGTGCAGTGTGATGGTGTCCATGCGAAAGCTCGATCTCGGGATGCGATCCTGAGCGGAGAAAAGAGTAAAACTCGGTAACATCCCGTGTTCTTATGAGAATGTGCAATGCGATAATGTAACATTAGATTTAAAAGCAAGGTGTCGGGATGCGATCCTGAGCGAAGAATGGAGCAGAACTCTATAAGAACTCGCCGTGAAGACCTATGAAACCAAATGATCAAATCGACCAAAGTACGAATCAGGACTTTTATACATGGATGGAAAGAGGAGATAACGCTGATTTTCGCCGTGTTTGTTTCAGCTTCAGATCGTGTGATTGGGCTGACTTATGGTCGTTTGAAAAATGGACATGTTTTCGCACGGAACTTTCAAATTTTGGAAAGTGTCCAATCTAGGAGAGCTTTTTACGCTGAACCCGATTCCGTAGTCAGAATTACTGAAATCGCACGGGAAGATCTTGTTACGCGATAAAGATAGCCACTCGCGAGAGTGACAAGTATGCCATATAGAGAAACCCCAGTTGAACGACAGTCACTTGAGCGGGGGTTTCCCAATACTTCACGATAGTGACTCTGATGGACACTATTTTTGGTATCAATTCGTACTGTCGGACAGATGTCGATAAGCATCAATCAGTAGTTTCACGGGTTGGGCAGGAGGTATTCACACACGCACGCAGCGCATACCGTACGCGCAACTCGTGAGTTTCGCTTTATATAAGTCAGCGTCACTCGGCAACGTGCTGAGAAGATCGTTAACGAACTATCTCGGCACGTTTGGACATTTTTGCGAGAGTGAGAGACTGACTCGCTAGAACTAGGGATGTTTTCGCAACACTTCAGAAGTGTCCAAAATACTTTTGGATTCGTCCAAAATACTGTCCAAAATGCAAAAGTCTGCAAAAGTCCATCTCCCTTTCCAAAGTCTCCCGGCTGCCCATCACCCCTTCGGAAGTTCCGAATCGGAACTTCCGATTCGAATCTGCGCGAATGGTACCGGTATTCCCGAAGACCGTGCGGACGACGAACGAAGAAGCCACGGGCACCCAGCGACGAGAAGGGCTGCACGGCTCAGCTACGTTTGCTCGATGGTAAAGTGCGATTGTCGTACAGCGATGGGCAAGACTAACAGCAAACTCTATCACAGGGCCAGAAGCGCGCCAAGAACTCGGCGGCGCGCCGGCGTCGGTCATTGTGCTGCGCACGGACCGTGCCGTTCACAAGGCCGCGCTATACGTCCAGGAGCTGTTTCGCGTGACCGCGGCCAACTATGCGCGTGACTTGCTCTGGCCGCGGCTGCTTGACGGCGTGTGCTTTGTGTCGATCTGCAGATAATTCACGCGTGTGCAAAGACACCACCGGGAATCCCGTTTGCGCCGACGGTGAGTGCCTCATGATTTGGTAATGCATGGTCGCTCTTATTCTCAGACAAACTGACTTGCTTACTTTCTGTAGTGCCGCAACAGTGACCGCGCTGGTAGCCGTCGCAGTTGATGCCGTGGAGTGCTCACGCCGACACCCCCGCGGCTGCACACCAAGGTCTACGTGCTTGAGAGCGAGATACAGCTGCGCCGCGACCCGCGACTAACGCGTCAAACCGCCATCGGACTGGAAGGCTTTATCGGCACTGGCTTGGCATGTAGCTCAAGCGGCATCAAGGAAGCTGCGCGTGGTCGCGCCACTATGCGAGATGCTCTCGATCACCGACGTGCTGTTGCGATTACCCAAGTTCCGATGGGAGATTGACAAGGCAGAAGCAAGGATATTAGAAAGACGAGTAGAAAGCAGTCATACACTAGGCAAAAATGAAATATAGGATCTCCAAAGCTGTTAGTACGATGAAGACTTTGAATTGAACGGACAGGAACAATGTATTTTGCTTACGTATTGATTCTCGACGGCAGCTCATCCACTTCACCATCGAAACTCCCCGGCTGCGAGACATGCCGAGCAATGTCAACCTTGTCTCCTTTGATCGCCCCGTAGTTAATATAGATGTAGACTAGAAGCTCGACCTTGTCAACGGAGAGGCGATTGCGTTTCTTCGTGTGGATATGGTTAAAGATGCTCCACGCGCGTTCACTCGCAGCTGACGATGTTGGCAAAGCAAACACAATGTCGGAAATCAGGCCGAGGAGCGGGAATTCCCTCTTTACAGACTTCCAGTAGCTTCTTGGGCTTGTTTGGGCCATTGCTGACTCTTGCTCTTTGACTTCAGCAAACTTGAAGAGCTCTCTTGTCAGTTCGCGTTCATGGGTTGGCGGAATGAGCCCAAGATCGAGAGCGAACTTGATGGCTGCGACTCGAGCCTTCCGCTCATCGCCGTGTTCAAAGTCAGTGAACTTGCACCGGGGATCAAGGTAGAAGGCAATACCCATCGCGTTGGTGTGGACGTAGGTCCATCGCTGCTTGATTTTTTGGCGATAAAACCGCTCGAGGACGCCTTCCACAATAGGTTCCGATCGTTCATATCCTGAGGAAAAGACTGGCTCAGGTGGATCGTCGTCACCGTCGTCGTGAGGTGTATCAGCAGCCGGTGGCGGCTGGTGCTCGGGTGGAGCGACGGGCGACGTGCGGCCACCTCGGCCACCACGGCCACCACGGCCACCGCGTTCCCTTTCACGATATGCTTCATGGTGCAGTAGACTGCGAAACCACGAGTATACACCCGACGCGAACTCGTTGTCGGACTGGAGCTTTCCCATAGCGACCCTGATTGGCCTGATGAGTCGCACAACCGTGCGCAGGTTCTCCCAAAAAATACCATCTTCCACGATCGCCGTGATGTACGCCATCTTCTCGCGTGACTTCTGTGTTGTAGCATATCTCTCACGGAGTGGGGCAAAGAATGGAGACGTGAATAACACGTACAACTCCTCGCGATTGACGAGCACGTTTTCCAGACAGTTGAAGACTGAGTACCATCGGGTTGGAACCGGTAACGTCAAGCCACTTCGCTTGTCGCCATCAGCACGAAGCTCATTGAGTCGCACTCGAAACGTATCGAGCAGCGCGGTGTGGTCGCGCACGAAACGGGAAAGTTGGACGCAATTTGAGTGGACTTTTTTCAGTACCTCGTAAGCGAAGAGGTTCTTCATCAGCAAGTCCAAAGCGTGAGCGGCGCACCCGCCACCAACAATCGCCAGTTGTGAAAGTCTCGCCCAAACACCTGTCATGTTACTTGCATTATCGGTAACAATGCCAACGACACGAGCCGTCGTGAGCCGCTCGATATCTTCCACAACCTCCTTCACCTTTGCCGTCAAATTGTCGGACGTGTGCGCCTCCGCCCCTGAAGCCCACGACGACCAAAATAACGAAGGCATTTCTGGGGCGACGACCATGAAGTTCACAATCTTGGCGCCGTTCGGATCCGTCCATCCGTCAGTGACGATCGAGGCAAACGCTTGCTGGTTGATCCGGGCAATAACGCGCTTTTGCATCACTTTGGAGGCATTTTCGAGCAGATCTTTGGTGAGGGACTGGCGTGGGGGGACCTTCACGCCTGGCGCCAGCTTGCCAACGAAATCCTTGAACGCGAATGACTCCAGAATCGAGAACGGCAGCGCACACACGACGACGAGCTCCACTACCATCAAGTTGAACGTTGCTTGGTCAATCGTTGGCGCGGTTGGCTTCTCGGCCGGGTTGAATGGCTCCGTGTAGGTTGCTGGGAAACGTGCTGGCGCTGGCTCGCTTGTCGGTTCGCTGAACTTGAGTGATGCCGACTGGGATCTCTTGCAAATGCGCAGTAGGTGGGTGGCCATGTTGCCGCCCGGCTTTGGATTGTTTAGATTGAGTGAGCAGTATTTGCAAACCGCGATTCGCTTTCCTCCGACCTTGCTCTCCCCAAAGTGCTCCCATGTTTCGCTTGGAGGCCGTCCTTGTTTAACGTGAGCGCGAGCTTGGCTCGGCGACGGTTGGCGCGGCGATCGCCTTAGGACTGTCGGCGTTGGCGTGCCGCGTTGACTTTCTTGAGGAGTCCCAGGCGATCGGTACTCGCTCCGAACGGGCGCTGCGGGTCTTCCAGGCGTGGCATCATCTCCTTGACGCGGCGTGGCTCATGCAGCTGAAGTTGAGGTGAAGGCATTGCCTCCTCGTGTTTCCGAGGCGACGGCCTGGCGAGGTGCGACTGGCGGTCTTGAAGGCGTGGATACGCCTCGAGTCGGCGATCCTGACGCACCCCGCTTTGCTGGAGTGGTGCGCGGCGGCAACGCATGCTGGTCCGTTCTGGTCTCATCAAAATGAAGGATTCGTTGGATTGAGAATGGATCAGCGGTCGCTGGCGTGCTTCCGCGGTGGTCGCTTGAGGCGAGATGGTCTGCATCCTCACGTCCCGCGCGATCCATCGCGACGTCAATGTTAGAAGAAGGAGACAGAACTACGGGGACACCACAAATCTGTGCGCCGCGATCCTCAATGGAAGTTCCCCACGACAAGTGTCGATGACGTTGCGTCATTGACGTGTACGGTGAGAAGCTTTTGATTGGCTATTACACATTGGATTTGACCAATAGGACTTTTGCAGACTTTTGCAGACTTCTGAATGGTTTGGAACACTGTTGGACGTTCGGAACGTTCAGAAGTCTCCCCTTCCCATAACATCCCTAGCTAGAACTATCGATAAACATATTTCTCTTGTTTCTACTTTAATGGATTTGCCTTCCAACTTCTCCGGAGATTACGTCCGACCTGTATGTCCCTTAGGCCTACTCGGCGCAAAATTCCGGTAGATTCTAGATACGAACGCTATACTTTTGAGTGGTGTCAAGTGCACGCTTGCAGGATTCTTTCCATTGATATAAATAACGGAGAGGCACTGCATCTCAGCGGACTGCGTCTGACAAGCGCATGATTAACCCGTGGGAGAGGCTACGCCGAATACAGAACGTTGAGATCGTGCAGGTATAGATTGAAGTCAATAAAACCCAACAGCTCCAGAAGGCTGACCCACAGACATACGAAAAAGACGTCAAGAATATGAAAATGCTGTGTTCTCTCTCCGTAAGCACGTTCCCCTGGCAATGGCTCGTCAGAGCTGTCATCATGT
>JAADVC010001140.1:0-12159 GCA_023334575.1 Pythium volutum | reverse complement strand
GCTCATCGTGCCGCTCGTGTTCATTTACGTGCGCGTCGCATCGTTGTATTTGGCGCCGACCCGCGAGATCTCGCGGCTGGCCAAGGTCTCGACGTCGCCGATTCTGAGCCACGTCACGGCGTCGCAAGAAGGTGTCGCACTGATCCGAGCCTATGGGCCGGCATGGGTTAACAATGCCATTGCGGAGAATTTTGCCCGCATTGACGAGAACAACAAGGTCTGGTTTGCACAGACTGCCATGAGCCAGTGGTTCCTGGTGCGCATGCAGCTGATCGGGTCCGGTGTCGTGATCGTCGTGGTCGCGGCGCTCGTGTATCTCCACGCGTATCTGACGCCGGGTATGGTCGGTCTTGCCTTCACGTACGCGCTGGGTGTGGACGTGGACCTCAGTCGACTGGTCATGGCATGATCCTTCACAGAGGTCTTGATGGTCAGCCCAGAACGCATTAGTCAGTACTCTTCGATTCCTGCTCAGGGCGACAGCAACCTCTTTCAGATCAAGCCATCACCACAGTGGCCGCAGCGTGGCACCATCGACTTTGACGACAAGTCGCTGCGGTCGCAACTTTCGATCATCCCGCAGTCACCAGTGCTGTTCAAGGGTACGCTCCGAGCGTACATGGATCCGTTTGACGAGTACAGCGACGAGGAGATCTGGACGGCGTTTGAGAAGGTGGAGATGAAGGAGCAGATCACGGCGCTCGAGGGTCAGTTGGTGTACGAGCTGAGCGAGAATGGGCAGAACTTCAGTGTGGGCGAGTGGCAGATGCTGTGTATGGCGCGTGCGATGCTGGCAAAGGCTCGTATTGTGGTGGTGGACGAGGCAACGGCGTCGATTGACCACGCGACGGAGAAGAAGTTGCAGCACATGGTCAACCGCGACTTCCAAGAGGCGACGGTGTTGGAATCACCATGGCGACGGTCGCACAGGTCAGCATGATAGGCACAAGACAAGAATAAAAACTTCAAATTTACACAATTTCTCGGCTGTTTATCTGTCCACTTACTGGTGATGGACACGGGGAGCTGGAACGACGTCACAAACACACTTCTCACGGACAACGTGCTTCCCATCGATGGGATCTAAAGCTTTGCTCCTGGCAAGACGTTGCCATTGTGTAGCGCGATGAACGGGTGCTGAAAAAGATCAGAGGTGTCCGGGCGCGACAAAGGGTTGCGTCGTACACAGACTCGAATGAAGTTCTCCAGCTGCTTGTCTGGGATTGGGTTGATCCGAAGTTCGCTGCCGTGGGCGATTGAAACGAGCTTTTTAACGTCGGACAGATGATCGAGTGGTGGGTTGCCGAACACCATGTCAAGCGCGATACAGCCGAGAGAATAGATATCGGCAGCGCAGCTGATTTCGACCGAACCCCTCATAACAACTCCATTTGGATCGATGCAACCCTGAACTGCCTCCGGGGACATGTAGTCGGGGGTCCCGCGCAGTCCTTCACATGTGACGGTCTTCGAGTCGCTTTGGACTTGACGGGCGAGACCAAAGTCAATGAGTTTGAGCTTCCCGTTGACAAACATGAAGTTCTCGGGCTTCGGGTCGCGGTGGACGATTCCTTCGGAATGAATCGCGTGCACACGAGGAGCATCTGGATCAACAGCACGCGGACAAAAGCGCTGTCTTTCAAATAGGCTCGGTTCTGCTCAATGTAGTCTCGCAGATCGATCTCACCCTTCTCCATGACCATATAGAAGGAACGGTTCGATGGGTTGTATGCGGAAGCGATGAGACGAATGACGTGTGGGTCTTGATGATCTTGGTGAATCTTGATCTCATCGCTCGCCGCAAGTTTGGAGTCAACGGGGCAAGCCTTGTCGATCTTCACCTTCTTGACGGCCACGATCGAACCGTCTGGACAGAACCCAATGAAAACCGTGCCGCTACCACCCCTTCCAACCACCTTCCCCCAGCGCATACACGTTGTCACCAATAACAAGCCGCTTCGAAGTCAACTGGCTGAATATGTCTTCCGTTGGAGACTCTTCAACGATGCGGCATGTGGATATCGTGGTACCAGCTCCTGAGCGCTTGAGACGCCTGAAGGCAGATCTGGCATTGGCCAGCACGCCATGCACTCGAGACGTGTAGCGTACGCCGCTGCGACTCGTGCTGCTGCTCGCGGCGGGTGGAGCTGGATCCGCTGGCGACCATTCAGTCGTTTGGAAATACGCCCCTGGCATCGGATCCACGGCTTGAGCTTGTTGTCCAACTGGTGTTTCTCGGGCAGCGTGGTGTGGCAATGCTGCCGTCGTGGGCGCCGGACCATGCGTACGATCGTCAGACAGCTTGCGTCGCTTGAAAGCAGATGATGCATGGGTAGTCGCTTCGTTACGAGTGGGAGAAGGCGTAATGATGAGCCAGACAATTCGTATGTGAACATTTGGACTGTGTTGAAAAATCCATATTGCCTTTGCGTTCACTTTTGTACTTGTCGGTGATGGATTAATATGGAATGGATCTCACGTCCCTTCGCTCTCTCTATCGGCCAGTATTCGCAGGTACAGGCGGCGACGGCGTCGGGCAAAACTGCACTTTGAAGGGCTCCCCGACATCGTCCATGTAGGTCCGCACGGTCGAGTAGACCATGAGCACACCACCAACGCAGATCGTAAAGCCAATACAAAAGACAATGATCGACTGGCGTCCTGTGCGGCGCACGTACCCGCCAATGTACACTTGCGAGATGCTCGTGACGACAAACGCGAGCCCACACAGCACGCCACTCCAGTCGTAGGCGATCATGTTGAAGAGCGCAAACTTGGCCGACGCTGCCGCCGACGAATACAGCACGAGTAGTGCACTGGACGAGGATGCAACCTCTGGGAGCACGCCCATCTCGATCATGAGCGGCCCTGTAATGATCGCTCCGCCGACACCAAAGAGACCGGCCACGACACCAGCAAACATACAGGCCATGGGGAAGAGCAGCACCGTGCGATTGGTCCACTCGAGGTCGCCCGCGGCCTTGGGAAAGTCCAGCGCACGCTTGTACAACTGCTCGCGCCGCATGACGATAACAAAGATGCCCGTGAAGATCAGTACCCACGGGATCTCAGCCCAGAGCAATACCCAGTAGCCAACACTGCCACACTTGGTCTCTGCACCGCCGAGCGTCGCCGCGAGAATGCCGAGATAACAAAAGACGATAAAGCCGTGCTTCTTCCAGTTGGTCTTACTCTCGGTGTGGAGCAGTGTCTGCAGTTCCTGTTCGCGGTCTTTCACAAGAGGCGTACCGTGGAGATCTTTAATGGCCGTGTCGTGTACCTCGAGCTGCACGTCGGTGACCACGGGCGACTTGAGTTCGTGAAACGACGCGTGGCGTTCGTGCGGAGACAGCAGAGCCGGCAGGGCGACGCCATCCAGTTCTTCACTGGGCGTCTCTTCGCTGTGCCGTTCGGCGGCGGCTGCTTCGTGTAGCTTTTTCTTTTTCGCAACCTCGGCCTTGTGGAGCTTGAAGCCTTTCTGCATCGTGCGGTGGCCCGAAAACGCCATGAGCAGCACGAGCAGTGTCGAGATCACGTACGACGGTAGTAGCTTGGACAGGAACGCACCCATCACAGCACCGCCCATCATCGACGGGATCATGGCCGTACAGATATCAGCATCAACCAACGGCCGGTCGACAAACGGGTGGCGCTTTTGGAGATTGAACATGGCGTTCGCGACGGCGCCACCCATAATAATAAAGTTGGAACTCGGGGTCGCAAACTTGATGTCAAAGCCCATGACGAGAATGAGGATCGGCACAATAATGACGCCGCCGCCGACACCACCCGAGGACGCGGCCGCGAGCCCCAAGCCCATGAAAACGATCGCGGCAATGTCGTAGCCGTTCGCATCCGTGAGCGGCCGCAAGTCGTCCTTGGTCTTTTGCTGCTTCTTCTTTGTCGCCTCGACCGACGCCGTGAGCAGCGCCGCCGTCGCTAGAAGCACGGCCAGCAGCACAAGGCGCCGTCGCGCCAAGGTCGCCGTCGTCATGGTGAATGCCCTTCACTGCTGTAAGGTAACTTATTGCGAAATGAACGCCTCTTGGGCAATCGGCGCCGACCGTTCCAATGGGAACTTCCATCGGAGAACCGAAAAGAAGACACACACAACACCCATGATGGCGGAGACATGGATGGCCTTTCACAGGGGATGACGTCTCCCCAGAGTGCAAGCGCCATCCAATCATGCAGTTATAGAGGTTTCGAGATTGCGCAACTGCAGTGTACAGCCAATTATTGCGGTGGTGCTTCCATTATTGCTGCGACATGCTACACAGATCGACGTGGCTTGATCGCGACTCTCCATTCGCTGCTGCCTTTTGCCAGCGGTTGTGGGAAGCTTCATGTGGGGTGGATGATGTTGCTGGTGTCCACAAACAGAGGAGAATCTCGATGTTGCATCTGCCGTTTGATTGACGGCTGTGGTTAGGTAGAATCTGCTATGTTCATACGCTATTTCCCCTCGTGGGCACGTTGTGTCGGGCAAAACTGCACGCTGAACGGCTCCCCGACATCGTTCATGTAGGTCCGCACAGTGGAATACACCATGAGCACGCCACCGACGCAGATCGTAAAGCCAATGCAAAAGACAATAATGGACTGCCGGCCCGTGCGACGCACATACCCACCAATGCACACTTGCGCAATGCTCGTGACCACGAACGCGAGCCCACACAGCACGCCACTCCAGTCGTAGGCGATCAGATCGAAAAGCGCAAACTTGGCAGTGGCTGCTGCCGACGAGTACAGCACGAGTAGTGCACTAGAGGAAGACGCCACCTCTGGGAGTACGCCCATCTCAATCATGAGCGGACCAGTGATAATCGCTCCGCCGATACCAAACACGCTCGCGACAATCCCAGCAAACATACAGGCCATGGGGAAGAGCAGCACGGTACGATTGGTCCACTCGAGGTCGCCAGCGGTCTTGGGAAAGTCCAATTGACGCTTGTATGCCTGCTCGCGACGCATCACAACCACAAAGATACCCGTGAAGACTAGTACCCACGGGATCTCGGCCCAGAGCAGCGCCCAGTAGCCGACACTGCCACACTCGATCGCGGCGCCACCGATCGTCGCACCAAGAATGCCGAGGTAACACACGACGATAAAGCCGTGCTTCTTCCAGTTGGTTTGGCGTTCAGTCTGGAGCAGCGTCTCGAGCTCGAGCGCGTAGTCGTCGACGAGCGGCACAGGCTTGGACTCCTTGCCGGATGCGTCGTGCTCGTGCTCGTGGATTGTCAGCTGCACGTCTGTGAATACTGGCGACTTGAGTTCTCGGAAGGACGAGTGGGCCATGGGAGACTGCACCGTCTCATCCACCACTTCCTCTTTTGTGCGGGCCGCGACTTCGTCTTGCCCTTGATGGCGCTTCTGCTGGCGCTCGGCCTTGTGGAGCGTGATGCCTTTCAGCATCGTACGATACCCTGCGACGGCCATGAGCAGCACGAGCAGCGTCGACACAACGTACGACGGCAGCAGCTTGGACAGGAACGCACCAATCACGGCGCCGCCCATCATCGACGGGATCATAGCCATGCAAATGTCGGCATCGACCAGCGGACGATCGGCAAACGGATGGCGCTTTTGGAGATTGAAAATGGCGTTCGCAACGGCGCCGCCCATGATGATAAAGTTGGAAATGGGCGTCGCAAACTTGATCTCAAAGCCCATAAAGAGAATGAGGATGGGAACGAGAATCGCACCGCCGCCGACGCCACCGGCTGATGCGGCCGCGAGGCCGATCGCCATGAGCACGATGCCGACCACGTCGAGCGCGTGCATGTCGGAAATGGGCCGCAAATCGTGGGTCGTCTTTTGCTGCACTTTCTTTTCGGCATCCACTAGTGCAGTCGTGAGCAGTGCCGCCGCCGCGATGGCGGCCAGCAGCAATCGCCGGTGCGTGAGCATTGCCATGGTGGTGGGCGTGGAGTGTGAGAGAGAAGAGCGAGGAATGTCTCTTTTTGCGAAATGAGCTTTTCGCGTTTTCGCCGACTTTGGCCGAGTGACGCCATTGGAAAACAGAAACCGCTTGCGATACTGGACGACAATAAGGCAGCCGTTTTGCGGCGGGGGGTCAATTCCACCCGACGAGACTTGAGACAGCGCCGTCCCGTGGGAGCCAATGAGAGCCGCACACGCTCGGGCCATCCACCACCGGTACATTTACCTACTGAGATACGGTAGTATTCAGAACCAGACGGTCCCGTTTTCTGCACAGGCTCACTTGCCAAGTTGAACCAGCGGATTTCCAAAAAGTCAAATCTCATGAACCAATCCTGGTATTTAGGTTTTGAGTCCTGCCCTCTGGATGAAAAATCTCACATGACGAGATCTTTAAACTTGAGCTTGGCCTTGCGCAGCGTCTCCAGCTTCTCGTCCAGTTCGCTGCGGTGCACGCGCGCGCCGTCCGATTCACACAGCAGCTTCGCGAGCTTGTCGTCGGTCGTGGCCTGGAGCTCCGTGCGCATGCGCGTGACAAAGCCATTGAGCATCTTGTCATTCAGCCGCATGGGCACCACGTCCACAAACCGCGTGCGGGCCTGCTGAAAGTATGCGCGCAGACCACAGTCCATGAGCACCGTGTCGTGCTCTTCATTGGCATTCGCAAAGTCCGTGAGTACATTCAAGAGCTGCGCAAAGTCGACGCGGCCGCCATCGTGGCCGCCATCGTGGCCGCCATCGTGGACCGTGAGGTGCTGCGACAGCAGCGACTCGAGTCCGGGACGGAGCAGCGCCGTATACGTCTTGGTCAGCTCACTGTTTTGTGTATACGGACGGCGTTCGCGCGCAAGCTCTTGCTGGAGCTCCGTCTCGGCATCGTCGCGGAGTTCATTGATGGCCGTCGCGGCGCGTTCTTCGAGGTACTGCTGCACACGCAGTGTCGCGTCGAGATCGCGCACGACGCGGGTCGCGACCGCGAGCGTGAGCTTGCGGTACTGCTGCACAAGCTGCAGCATGGGCGTCTCCCACGTGTCGACCCACTGCTTGAGAATGCTGCAAAACACGGTATACGGCGGGAAAATCGCCAATTCGTCGCCGCGGTTGCGCACGATGAAGCGGCGCAAGTGGTTGAGCTCGTGGGGCGTGTACCGCGAGCCCCCAAGCCATTCGTCGGCTTTGTAGGCGTGGCACTGCACGTCGCCGCCGTCCCGCACGGCATCGACGCGAAACGTCTTCTTCTTCTTGCCGTCGTCCATCTCGACTTCGACGAGATCGCCTGGCACCAAGGTCGCACTGTCGCTGCGGCCTGGCATCTCATTCTCGGTCGCGTGGATCTCGTCTTTAAAGGCCTCGTCACACAGACGAATCTGCGCACGCAGCCGCAAGTCGACACCGTCTCGATCCACCGTGTCGGTAGACGACGACAGCGACGACGGCAGCGCATCATAGTCGCCTTTGAGCACGGCCTGCATGGGCGCGACAAACTGCTCGACCCATTGCCCAAAGACCTGGCGCCGCAGCTCGGGCGAGTCCATGGCCGGTCCAAGCTCCGAGAGTTCGTTGCGCACTTCCTGCATCTGGTCGTTAATCTCCTTGACCACGAGCGGCATCGTGCGCACGATATTGGCCTGCATAATGGCCACGAGCTTGTGCGTGAGCGCGTCAATGCCCCACATACCAGGCTTGAGGTTGGACCAATAAGTGTGACTCTGGAAAAACGCCTTTTCCTGCGCGAGCCCTTGCGTGACGTGGACACCATCGTCCAAGTCCTTTTGGCCGCGGCACTTGACGGCGTGGTACCCGAGCGCGAGCCGCTTCTTGCGGTTCAGCACGAGCTGCTCAATGCCGCGCTCGGCGCCCGCGTCCACGAGATCTAGTTTCGTGACCACGGCGATCGTGCGCTCGCCCTGCGGATCGGCTTCTTGGGCATTCTCCAACACCTCGACATTGTGCATGTCAACATTCGCCGGCACGACCGCCATAATGATCGTGCGCGTCTGCTTCATGTACCGGTTCACCATGGCGCGCACACGTGGGATAATACTCTTGTCTTCCTTGTCGCTGACCGCACGCACAATGCCAGGCAAGTCGGTGAGCGTGAGATTGGGCAGCGTGGGGCCGCGCAGATCGATAATAATGGCGTCGTCGGAAATGTGTTGCCCTTCCTCGACCAAAAGCTGCGTGAGCTTTTCGATCGCACGCGGCACGTCCTCGAGCTGGCCAATCACGCCGTCGTGGTCGCTGTGGTTGGCGTTGAACCGATGGAGCTTGACGCGGCCCGCGAACTCTGGGGCGCGGCTGAGAATGAGCTGCGTCGGACAACGCGTCGTGAGCTCGTGGGACGACGGAAACGCGACCCCGGAAAGCGCCGACAGCAGCGACGACTTGCCGCTCGACGTGTCGCCCATGACGGCAATCTGCGGCAGCTCAACATACTGGTCGAGTCCGAGTTCGCGAAGCTCGTCGACGAGCTCTCGGCCCTGGAAGGCGTCGACCGCGGTAAAGAGACCGGCAGTAGAAGAGGAGAAAGAAGAGGAGATGCCATTCGAGGTGGTGGGGGTGTTCTTGCCCATGGTAAACGGATAGGGGGGGAAAGAGGAGAGGAGGGAGGGCGCCGTGCGAGGCTTGGAGAGTGTTCGTGAATGAAGAGAACGAGTGTTCGCGAATAAAGTGAATACTGGTCCACGTCAAAGGGAGAGGTGACCGTCGAGGGAAGCAGATTGAAAAGAGTGGTGGTGGTGGAGAGGAATCTCGCCAGGTCCCAGACGCACAAAAAATCATTTCAAAGAGACCGCGTAGCCTGAGGATATTTGAAGGATCTTTTTGAGATATCCTGAGGCTTCGCGACGTGATGGGCGAGAGATGGGCGACGAAAGAAAGTGGCTCGTTTTTCGGTAGCGGAAGAAGCAGACCATGCCCTTCGAAGGAAGCAGAATCATCAAGCGATGAGGCGAACGACAAGTAGCATTCAGTATACAGTACAGGAGGGGGTTGTTCCCACGCTTTAAGGAGAGGTGGCATTACCGCAGCAGAGAATCGGTTCGACCGATCCCAGTGAGAAATTCTAGTACAGTAACGTTAGTTGGGATGCTCTCCAGTCGTGAATGAAAGATCGGTCGTGTATGGACAATTCGTCTTGTGGTTGTGCGAATACAGTAGGATATGCAGCCAAGTCAGTATGTTGCCGTCGGAGAGACTGGGATCCCATGTGCTCAGGAGGCATCGTTGCCACGCAAAGCCCATCGGATTCAGATTTTCACATCTACTAGAATGCATACCCTTCGTTTGTTGAGATCTGTGAACGAGCTTCACTGCCTTTCCTTCACTCTTAGATATAGTTCCCCTGCATATACGATATAGATATAGCATGCTCAAAGACAGGCCTTCGATCTTCCTTGAACCGGATGGAGCCAGCAAAACCGACTAGCCGACCTTTTCAGCCAATAATATGATCGAAAATCGTTTTTCAGCCAATCAATGGCCATATATTGGCGTTCGTGCAGAAGAAGGGTCCGTTCCCGGTGACGTCACGCGCGTGCCGCTATTCCTTATGGCGACCGACCCTTGTTGCATGTGAAGGGACGAGGAGACAACTCCCCCCACTGTTTGCCGTTGTTGAGGCTCACCTGGTTGAGCAGCTCCCGTGACTGCGAGGGGAGTCAGATAACAAAGAGCCATTCGCCATTTTTCTCCGTCTCACTCCAGTCTCTTCATCCTTCTATTCAAAAAATGGTTGCTCCTCGCACTGCGACTCTCGCTGCTGTGTCCCTGCTACTCGCGGTTCTCCCGTCGGCTCTCAGCCATGGCAACATTGTCGAACCAGCGGCCGTGTGGAAGCAGGGGTACCCGTCGAACGGCTACGGCCAGACTGTACCAAACCTGCTCTGGGGTCCGCAGGACGGCAACACGTACGGGTACGGTCCGACGGGCTCGGTCAAGTACTTTGAGACCAACTTCCCCAAGTCCAAGTACAAGTCGCTTAAGGATATGATCATGGGTGAGCAGACTGTGCTCACCGAGTACAAGGCCGACGCGCAGTGCGGCCACACGACCAAGGACGAGGCCAAGCGCGCGACTCTGCCGGCCACGCTCAAGTACACGGGGTTCACGCACGCCGGGCCGTGCGAGGTCTGGTGCGACAATGCCAAGCTCGCATTTGCGAACGACTGCCAAAAGACGTACGCCGATGGCTCCATTCCGATCGACACGACCAAGTGCTCGGGCGCGGACCGGCTCACGATCTACTGGGTCGCCGTCCACAGCGAGCCGTGGCAAGTGTATACGGACTGCGTGTACCTCAAGGGCGGCTCCGGTGGCTCGGGTAGCGCTCCGGCCCCTGCTCCTGCTCCTGCCCCGGGAACGGGATCGGGACCGGGTCCGGCACCAGCCACACCCTCGGTCACCACGGCCAAGCCAATGGCTCCGACCAGAGCGCCGACCGTGGCCACGCCGTCTCCGGTCGCGGGTGAGGCCTCGAGCGCCCCGGCACCGAAGCCGGCCATGGCGAAGCGTTCGAAAAACTGCAAGCGGAACCTCAGCCGTCAGTAGGCCTACTTTTTTTCATTTGTGCAGAGACAGCAACGGTTTTTGTCGCGTGTCCTCTAGTCAGTTAACCTCCTCTATGTATGTACTAGCAGTCGCCGCCCGCTTCGCGGGCGGGAGTTTCACGTTTGGTTGGTGGTGGAAGTTTATGTACATTGACCTGGCCTCTTATGACATGTATAGTTATTGTTTGGGGCAGCTTGTCCTGTAGCTGTCATCCAATTTGCTGTAATTTTGCTCTTTTGTATTAAATATTAAATACAAAAGAGCATGCCCCAAATGCCTATTCTGCGCTGTGGTCTGTTTGGTGCACCCTGTCGTTTACCGCAGTATTTATTTTAAACTGCGGCCACGTTCTTCGCATGCTTCCTGTTTTCTACTATGGTATCAATATCATCGCCACACGGCTTCCTCTTTTCCTATACGACTATGTTCTGATTGCGATCTTGCCCATTTGGTTCTACCCTGGTACCCTACTACACTCTACGACACTCGTACTACTACCACTCTACTGTCACTGCTACTACTACTACTACCACTACTACTAATCTGAGGCAGAGTACCCCACAGTCCTGCGTTGTCAGTTGCTTGGCACAACTCTGTCCAGCATAGTGAATTTCTTTGGCACGCCTTAGCCCAGAACTTCGCTTCATTTTATGCATTGCATTGCCCCTCTAATTAGTTTGCTTGGCGTCTCCCATCATTCACGAATTTTTGTGGAGATACTACTACTGCTACTTCTGTACACTGTCACGCCGCTGCTATTCACAGAGCCTGCGCCAACGCCATCGCAAGCAGCAAGCTCAAATCCAAACCCGCTGCTCTACTACTACAACAACAACAACTACTACTGATGCTACTACTACTACTACTATTACTACTACTATTGGATACTACTACACTGCTTCTTTGTCAGGCGCGCGATCTCGGCGGTCGAATCGGATGCCTCCGCTTTCTACTACATTTGTACCAATATCATCGCCATCGCGGCTCCTTGCGTTTCTCCTAGTACTGTTATTACTATCATCCGCCTTTGTCTTATACCGAGAGTGTTCCGAACAAAATCGATGAGACCGTGGCCCATTTGCTTCCTGTCCAGGAAATCAGTGTGTCCTATTTGGATCGTCCTGATTTAGTCTTAGATTTGTTCGATTGGTCCTATCATAGGGTGTCCTATTTCTAGTTCGGACTGTCCACTCCGTCCTCTATTCAAGGTTGTACTGTCCACCCAGTCCAGCTGTACTGTCCACACGATCATGCAAGGGGTCGCAGGGTTCTGTATTTGGGTGTTTTCTGGCCAATGTTGCAGGAAAAGTGGGCCCGAATCAGACGTTGTGGTCTCCCCCAATGGGAAAGATGAAAACACCAGAATCAGCATTACATGTACCCATGTCACCGAGAGGCCGACCTCGCGCAACTCACGGCGGGACTGGCATAACAACAGTAGTGGTATTGCGGGATTTGACTTAAATGCCTGTCCTCCAACTGGACTTATCCATACCCAGAAACGGGCCAAATCAGGGTTACAAATATTGGTAAATAGGGTTACGAGTAAGTTACGATCAGATCTGCCACAGAACGTTATTCTGTTGTGGCCGATTTGAAATCTGTTTGCGGCAGAATGCCGCCTCTTCCGTAGGCATTCTGTCACAAACTAGCGTAAAACAGCCG
>JAADVC010001139.1:0-12170 GCA_023334575.1 Pythium volutum | reverse complement strand
ATGCTCACGTCCATGCTCAAGCCCGAGCTGGGCTGGAAGGTCGGCGCCGTGACGCTCGCGCTCATGACGGGCATTGGCTACTTGATTAGCAACGGCTTTAATGCACTCAACGTGCAGCTGCGTCCGCTCGAGATTGAGCCCGTGATCTCGGCAGCAGACTTGGCGATCGAATCCACGGGAACAGTGGAATCGTCGACCGCGTGGACCAAGACCGTGAGCGAAAATACGTCCAAGAACCCACTCACCAATACGATTCTCCGTGAACTCGTGAGCGCGCGTGTGCAAAAGGCGTCGCCCTTGTGCAACTGGGTCTTGAGCCGCGCCACGGGCCTCGCTCGGATCCCGGACGCGACCATGGACTTTGGCTTTGCGCAACGCGACTGGCAAAAGCGCGTGCTCCAAGAGGCGCTCGAGCCCAAGCAATTGCGGCTCATTGCGAACGCGACCGACAAGGCGGCCAACAAGAACGTCAAGGTCGCCGACTTGCCCATGGACGCGTCGTTGGCCGCTGACGTGTTCATCTACGGCGTGCAAACGACGGCGTGGCTGTTTGGCACGTACACACCGGGCAACGTGTTTCTGGACGAGATGCAAAAGACCAATCCGACGGCTACGCTCGAGCGTCCGGCGTTTGGACCGACCGCCAAGTTGGCGGCCTTGCTGCCACCGCCCGAGCAGCGCGCGAGCGAGACGGACCAGCGCAACTGGTTTCTGCAAAAGGTCCCGCCAGTGCTGACCCGCACGT
Source organism: Pythium volutum (assembly GCA_023334575.1). NCBI lineage: Eukaryota > Oomycota > Peronosporomycetes > Pythiales > Pythiaceae > Pythium > Pythium volutum. The sequence goes on along the minus strand of JAADVC010001139.1, from coordinate 11,425 downwards.
TTAGTGCCGTCGGCATGCCGTTCGCGACGACCGACATGGTGGCCGAGTTTTCACACGTCGACATCTCCGAGACCATCAAGTTTGACTCGGTCACGTTTGAACTCGAGGTCAAGCCCGAATTGCTCGGCAATGCGACCAGCAGCGGCCGCAAGACCAAGCTGCTGCAGTCCAACAACTGCGGCCCGTGGCCGGCGCTGTGCCTGGTCGAAAAGGCGCCGCTCTTTCTCGATACGAGCCGCATCGAGTATGATGTACCGGCCCAGGTCGGCGTGCTCGCCATGTGTGCCAATGCCAACGGCGTCGAGGCGATCGACACGTCGTTCACTGGCCAGCTGAGCGATATGAAATGCCCGCAGCGGTCCAAGACGTCGCTGCTGGTCGTGAGCATTGGTAAGCGGTTGGTCGCCGAGTCGCTCCAGCAGAATGCCGATTATGATGCCACGTCCAGCTTTGCCAAGAAAGACTCGGTCGTCGCCAAGAATTTGCGCAAGATTTTTTCTGTCACAGTGGGCCGCCTCTCGTGGAAGATGGCAGACCTTGGCGTGGAATTCAACGCCAAGTGTGAAAGCGGCATCTGCGACGGGCTCCACCTGTCGCTCGCTGCTCTCAACAACCCGAACGGAACGGCGGCGGCGGCGCTGCCACTGCAGCAGCTCGTGGTCGGACGCGACGCCTTGCCGCTGAACTCACTTTCGCCCATGGCCAACATCTACAACTTTGACCCGCGCATGCTCCCACTTGTCCAGGTCAATGAACTGCTTCGACGCCAGACCGTGGCGTCGCCGTTGTACGGCGCCGTGGCGGGGGACCCGCTCTTGCTCCACAACATCAAGGCCACGCAGTGGGACAGCAAGGTCATCTCGAACGCAGACTTTGCCAAGAACGTTCGGTCCGAGAACGACACGTGCTACACGTTCATCGAAGACCGACTGTACCTGACCCTCCAGAACCACATGTACATGGAGCACAGCCTGCAACCGGCCTACACGGCTGGCGTCTTCTTTCTCTTTCAAAATGCTGTCGTCAAGGACACGGTCAAGTTGGACGCCAAGCGCACGTCGCTCAACTTTGAAAAGAACGTGCAGCCGATCGCCGTGTGGGCCTCGATCCCGCGCCAGAACGCGTGGCTCACGCTCGGCGGTTGCGGTCTGCTTGTCGCGAGTCTCGGCGCTGTGCTGCTGTCGTCGCTGTGCAAGAGCAAAGCGAATGGCGGCTCGTTGGCCGACGTCACCGAGCCACACGTCGTCGCGCGTGTCATGCTGGACGAGAACCAGTTCCCACCCATGGTGCTGCACCGCCGTGTCGTTGGCCGGGAGACTACCGAGACGACGGCACCACGCCCGTTGGACGCGTTCGTGATTGACGGACTGTCGCTGCAACACGAAGCAGAGCGCGAGCGCGCCAACTTTGCGGCCAAGGGACCCATGGGCAACTAGGGTGAAGACATGCTTGATCTTGTACACGCTAGCATAATACTATATCCTTTTTTTCGAATGCATACGTCCACCGTCCTCTTTGCTTTGGGATTCCCATTGGTGTTTTGGGACTCTTCAGTTGCTTACAGGTCCAACTGGAACGCTGGGCCGACCACCATACTCTCCCAGCGCAGCGCAATGAAGAGCACTTCCTTGAGCCACACGTTGGACATGGTCGAGCCGCCGAACTGGAAGCGGCAGCCGTGCGGACCGTCCTCGTACAGAAGCACCCACGAATACTTTTCGATCCAGACGTCGTGGTGGGTCGCTCGCTCGTCGTTACGAGCGTACTGCTGCTGCTGTTGTTGCTGTTGCTGTCGCCCGCTGAAGGCACGCGCCTCTCGCAGCACTCGGTCCACGTGGGCGTCGTCGAGGAAGCCGACGAGTTGCGGGTCGATCGATCGGAACAGCACGAGATACCCTTCGGGGATCTCCATGCGACTCAAGAGAAACACCGTCTTGGCCAAAACCGCTAATGCGTCGGCTCGGATTGTGCGGTACACGAGGAGCGTGTCGTCGTCGATGCGCTGCAGAATCTGGAGCGCGATCTGGAGCGACGGATTGTAGAGCTGTACACAGCGCTGCTCGGACGAGACCACACGCCACGTGCGGTCCACGAGCTCACGTGCCGACAGCGCTGGAAAGTGCTTTTCGAGCGCATACTTGAGTTCGTTGCCGACCACTTGACGGTAGTCGGTCCAGCCAAACACACTCGCGCGCAGCGAGAGCTTGTGCGGACTGTGGGCGAAGCGCAGCACGTCGTGTCGCGCGTCCGCGAGGATGCGTGCACTTGTGGCATGAAGCAGAGGCACAAACGGGAACGGCAGTTTACCAACAATGGGCGGCGCGTCTATGTCCAGCACTTGCTGGAGCCGACCTTCGAGTGTCATGCTGGCGGCATTGCGCCGATAGAGCTCTTCGTTTTCGACCACGAGGTCGCGCTTGCGCCGGGCCAAGTCCAGGTACGCACGCCGCCGTGACGCCGTGGTTGGATCTTCACCCTCTCGTAATAGCGGGGACGTTAGCTGGCTTGACAGCAGTGCGTCGTACGTGCGTTCCACGACTGTGAGCTCGTCGCGAAGTGCCGTCAGGGTCGACTGGTGATAAGCATTCTTGGGTTAGAAACAGCACACGGGGGATTAATTAGTCTGGGAGATAGTCTACGTACAGTTTTCTTTTGGTACGACTTGCGGCAGGACTCGCGGTGGCGCAGCAAACGGGCCTGCTTGGCGCCATTGTGGTCCGTAACTTGCGTGGTGGATTTATCAGCACCGTTCGCGGCGTGCAGACCGTTCTGCGCACCAGGAGTTGCGTCAGGCGACAGCTCCGACGCCGCGTTCTGCGCGTCTCGTGTCGACGGGTCGCTGGTGGTGATGTGAGCGTCGCTCTGGTGCGAGCAGCGCGTCGTATGCGTCGCCATGGAAATCGTTCGTTGCTGTGTCTTGGTCGAGGAAATCTTGAAGTGGCCCCGCGTGATCCGATGGACGAGCTGCTGACCAAGTTGCGTATCAGAAATGGTCTACCATAGTACTGACATCGTTTTAACCAATAAGATTCATGGAAACAGAGGAATCGCGCAATCGGATTGGCTGAAAAAAGGGACCAGTTCCTTCAACATGGCTACACGGGCCCGCACAATCCGAGGGGCGCACTCGATTTTTGGGTGGCTGGCACTCGCTGCCCTCACGCGTCTTGTTGCTTGTTGGTAATGTAATTGAGCAAATCAATGCGCGTGACGATGCCCGCAATCTCGCCACGGGCATCCTCGGTCGTGACGATCGCAAAGTAGTCCTTGTCGAAAATCTGAGCCAACTCCGCGAGCGTCGACGCTGGCGTGACGCGACTAAAGTTGGCAAACATGACGCTGCGCACGGGATCGAGGCGACGCACGCGGCCCGCCGAGAGCTTGGCGAGCAGATTGCCAATGGTCACGACGCCGCGCGGCACATTGTCCTGCACGACTGGAAGCTGGTCAAAGCCGTGCTTCTCCATGAGCTCAATGGCCTCGGCACACGAGACGCTCGGGCTCACGGTCGACGGCACGGGCAGCTCGAGCGCCGCGACGCTCTTGGACGCCCACCATGTTTGCTGGCTCTTGTGGAAGCGCGAGTAATTGTCGCTCGAGTGGAGCGTCGAGTCGACAAACTTGTTTTCGTACATCCACGTGTCGTTCAAAAACTTGGTCATGTAGTTGCGCGTCGAATCGGGCAAGAGCACGACACAGCGCTGGCCCTTCGTGAGCGTCGCGGCCGCACGCACGGCCGCCGCCATCGCCGAGCCGCACGAGCCACCACAGAGCAGGCCTTCTTCACGGATGAGACGACGCGCCATGATGAACGACTCGTGGTCGTTGGTCTTTTCCCAGCGGTCCACTAGCGAACGGTCCAGCACGTCCGGGATAAAGTCGTAGCCAATGCCCTCGACCTTGTACGGCTTGAGACGGTCCGTGTCGTTGAGCGACTCGGGCACTGCGAGGATCGAACCTTGCGGATCGACGCCCACGACAATCACGTCGGGGCATTTCTCCTTGAGCTTTTTCGCGATCCCCGAGATCGTGCCGCCCGTGCCCACACTACAATCAAGTAGTACGACTTTGTTAGCCATGCTGGTCCACAGTATTACTACTAGGGTTACCCAAAACGTACCCCATGACGACCATGTCGACGCGGCCGTCGCACTGGTCGAGGATCTCTTCGGCCGTGCCTTCGTAGTGCGCGAGCGGGTTCGACGGGTTCGCGTACTGATCCAAGATATGCGAGTTCGGCAGCTCCTGCTGCAGACGCCTGGCAATGCCAATGTGGCTCTCGGGCGAGTCCCACGCGGCCTCGGTCGGCGTGCGGATGATCTCAGCACCGAGCGCCTTGAGCACATTGACCTTTTCGACGCTCATTTTCTCGGGCAGTGTAATGATGCAGCGGTAGCCCTTGATCGCGGCCGCGAGCGCGAGCCCAATGCCCGTGTTGCCCGAAGTCGGCTCGATCAGCGTGTCGCCCGGCTTGATGCGGCCACTCTTTTCGGCGTCTTCGACCATGCGCTTGCCAATGCGATCTTTGACCTAGTAGAAGGACACCCACATTTGTTAATATCAAGAAAATTACGCCCGGATACACCGAGAAAGGTCTCGTATTTCGTACCGATCCACCGGCGTTGAAGAACTCGCATTTCGCGAGCAGTTCGCACTCAAGATGGGCCTTTTTACTAATGTTATTGATGCGCACGAGCGGCGTGTGGCCAATCGCGTCCTGCGGGTTCCCAGAGAGCGTGAGCGACCTCATTCGAAAGCGCGGGGCACAGAGAATGCGGCTAACGTACCAGGATCGTTGGAAGCACGCGCAGCGCCGCGTCGGGCAGCACGCTGCGGTCGGCCTCGGTCGCCATGATCTCCTGATTCGCTTGTGGTGGAAGGGGGCCAAAAGCTGTGATTCGTCTCCAGCAGCTTGAAGAAGAACAAGTATCCGGTATGAGGGGTGTGAAATATCAAATGGTTCTTAACTACGTGCTTGGCAAATCGCATAATGCAGTACCACCAGGATCTGGGGCGGTTGACCAGTCTCTGGCCAGCCAGGAACGTGTGGAACGTGGTGCATATATGCATTTTCAGAGGGTATCCCGCAATCACAGCATGAAAGCCTCTACAAACATATGATTTCATCAAGGTGGCCCACATATGCGTTTCCACAGGCACGTCTCACAACATTCAACATAGGCCAATAGTGCTTGACCTGTTATAATCAATACCCTGTGTATACGTAATACGTGATGTCGCTCCCATTGACCTCCTTGCAGCCAGTGGTTGGATCGGAAACAGTTCACAAAAGAGCTGAAGTGTGCGGCACCACCACCACGCTCCCTTCCATTCGCGAATCCCCAGCACCACACGCAGTCCCCCCTTTCACTCCACCCCCCCCCAACTCCACCATGCCGCTTGTACGTGCACGACGCCGTCTCTGTCTCTCTGTGGACATGTAGCTCACCGCATTCTCTCTCTGCTTCTCTGTGTCTTTTTGCAGCCTGGAAACGTGTCGCTCGAAGAGCACGACCCCGTGCTGTTCAACCTCATTGAGGCCGAAAAGAACCGCCAGTGGAAGTGTCTCGAACTCATTGCGTCGGAAAACTTTACGTCGCGCGCCGTCATGGAGTGTCTTGGCTCGTGTCTCACCAACAAGTACGCCGAGGGCTTGCCCCATGCGCGGTACTATGGCGGCAACGAAGTCATTGACCAGATCGAAGTGCTGTGCCAGAACCGCGCGCTTGAGGCGTACGGACTGGACCCGACCAAGTGGGGCGTCAACGTGCAGCCGTACTCGGGCAGCCCGGCCAACTTTGCCGTGTACACGGCGCTGCTGCGTCCGCACGACCGCATCATGGGGCTCGACCTGCCGTCTGGAGGCCACTTGACCCACGGCTTTTACACGTACTCCAAGGCCGAAAAGACGCGCAAGGCCGTGTCGGCCACGTCGGTCTACTTTGAGAGTCTGCCGTACCGCGTGAGCCCAGCGACCGGTCTCATTGACTTTACGGCGCTCGCCGACCAGGCCGCGCTTTTCAAGCCGGCCATGATTGTGTGCGGCGGCAGCGCGTACCCGCGCGACTGGGACTACAAGCAGTTCCGCCAGATTGCTGACGACAATGGCTCGCTGCTCATGTGCGACATGGCCCACTACAGCGGCCTTGTCGCCACGGGCGAGCACGCGAGTCCGTTCGAGTACTGCGACGTTGTGACCACGACGACCCACAAGAGTCTGCGTGGCCCGCGCGCCGGTATGATTTTCTTCCGCAAGGACGACCGTGGCTTTGAGCCGCGCATCAACAATGCCGTGTTCCCGGCGCTCCAGGGCGGCCCGCATGAGCACCAGATTGCGGGCATTGCGACGCAGCTCAAGGAAGTCATGTCAGACGACTTCAAGCAGTACGTGCGCCAGCTCAAGGCCAATGCCGTCACGCTTGCCGACGCGCTCACGAGCAAGGGCTACTCGATGTGTACGGGCGGCACCGAGAACCACTTGATTCTGTGGGACTTGCGTCCGCAGGGCGTGACCGGTTCCAAGCTCGAGAAGCTCTGCGACTTGGTGAGCATCACGCTCAACAAGAACGCCGTGCTCGGCGACCGTAGTGCGCTCACGCCCGGCGGCGTGCGCGTCGGCACGCCGGCGCTGACGTCGCGTGGCTTCAAGGAGGCCGAGTTCCTCAAGATTGCGGATTTCCTCGACCGTGCTGTCAAGCTCTGCATTGAGATCCAGGCCACGAGTGGCAAGAAGCTCACAGACTTTGTCAAGGCCGCGGAATCCCACGAAGGTGTCAAGCAGCTGCGCCGCGACGTGAACGCGCTCGCGACGTCGTTTGAGATGCCGGGCTTTGACGTGGCGACCATGCGCAACAAGACCATCGAGGCCTAAGCGGTTGTCGTCGCTCTCTCTCTCTCTGCCGAAGGCGAAACGAATTGCGTGTGCATCCCAACGGGATCCTTGTTCTTCTCCCGTAGATAGATGATACCAAAAGGCACCCACTCACACCATGCTCCGAGCTCCCCACGCGCAAACGAATGGATCACCTTGATGGTGATCCACTCGCTTTGCGCGTGTTCGGACCAGTAAAAGCAATTCCATACATTCTGCATGTCCATTTCGAAAATTTGTTTTGATTGGCTGTAACTGAAAACCATCCGCTTTATTCTGGCCAGTCAAATGCTTGCATGGTTTGTGTGAGTGATGGTCCTGATCCAACCTGATTGAACCTTACCTGACCATCACTCAGTCGTGATCCGGATTGCTTCAGATGAACCTGAACGGCACACGAGTTGCAGTCACAAACCGACTTGCCTCGCCGTCGCTACTGTACCACCACCGTCTCACGATGCCGTCAAAGCAGCACAGCAAGAAGAACGAAAAGAAGGCTCCTTCGTCTCCGCCGCCGTCCTCCGAACAAGCGACACATCCAGCGCCGGCTCCCGTCGAGACCAGTCCGCACGGTCTCCCCATGCTCGGCTTCGCGGCGCCGCGCACGTCGCTCAGCCAAGAGGTCCGCTCCGTGATTGACCATGCGATCGCAGAGGCCAGCACGAGCGAAGAGAAGCAGCACTTTGTAGAGCACATGCGCAAAGGGCTCGAGCAGATGGAGCAATTCATGGCGCGTGCCCACGCCGACGCGCAGGGCGTCGCGTTCCCCGACTTTGAGACCATGGTCGCGCAACAGTCGCAGCGCTGGCGCGACCACGTGGACCACGCCAAGAACGAAGACAAAGAGATGAACGTGCAGCAGCGTACATTACAACACACGCTGCAACTCCACATGTGTGCGTACGATCTCAAGGTCGGCCGCCCGGGCCGCCCCGACGACATGGTCTACCAAAAGTCCGAGTACGCGCGCAAGTGCATGCCGCGCGGCAACTTTGTGGCCGAGTGGACGTCGCCCACGACGGGGAACGTGCTGCACTTCCCGCTCGTGCGTGCGTACCGCAAGTTTACGGGCCAGGAAGACGACGCCGAAGAAAAGGGCAAGCTTGGCGAAGAAGTGCTGTCCAAGTTTTTCACCAAGCCCATGGCGCAGGCACGCCACGTGATTTCGACGACCAAGGAGAATGGCGAGGCCGCCCACTTGGCCGTCCTCAAGCGATCGGACGGCGAATATTTATTTGTGGTCGGCTCCAAGAACACGCACATGGTCGTCACGTCCATCGCCGACATCGACCGTGCCTGTGCGGCCGGCACGCGCGAGTATGGGAACCCGTACATGGCCGCGGCGCCGATCGCACGTGGGTTGCTGAGAGCATTGGGCCGGTTAACGCCCGAGAACCGCGTCTTCCTGTGTGAGCTGCTCGCGCAGACGCGCATGACGGCGTCGTTTGAGATGCTCTCGCCCGGGTACCAGCACGTGCAGCTGCTCGACTACTTGGAAGAAGACTCGCCAGTCTTTTACGGACTTTCGTTCCCAATCTTGGACGAGCTCGAGGGCGTCGAGATCTGTGTGAACCCCGTGCTCGCGTACGAGCTCGTGCGGTCGTTGGGGTTGCGCACGGTCGAGTTTAAGGTCGTGCCCTTCACACCGGACGTCATGGCAGAAACGCTACAGGAGATCCGAACGGCGTACCAACACGAGGGCGCCGTGAATCTGTTTGTGGACGACCATGCCTGTGTGATTGGCATGGAAAAGTTCAAGACCGTGTGGTACGTGTGTCTGCGCGCGATCCGCGAAAAGGCCAAGAGTTTCCTCAACCGCGCGCTCCCGAAAGACGGCAAGAAGAAGGGCAAGAGCGAAGGCAAACAGACTGATGCCACCGCCCAGGACGTGGCTCGCGAGGCGTTGGCGGACTCGCACAAGTCGCTCCACAAGCGGTTTACGGCGATTCAAGGGTACTTGGACCTCACAGCCGACGAGCGCGCGGCGTACGAGTCGCTGGGCGAGAGCTTTGTGACGTACTTGCACGACGTGCGGCTCGCCGACTGCGGCGACGACAAGGACAAGAAGAAACGGCTCAAAGAGCACGTCGCGACCATGTTCCCCGTGGCGTGGAAAGAGTTTCTAGAGCACACGCAGCTGAGTGACCGCATTCTGTAAAGTAGGCCTCAGTAAGCATGTACTGTACGAGTAGATAGAGTAACCAACTGGCTCGAGCGTAATTGAAAACGCCAACCAACGTTGCTGTATTCAGGTGTAATGTGAGTCGACATTCTCGACTCTTAGTCCGTTAGTTGCCACCAGTCCCTGGGCCGCGAACGTGGCGCGCTCACGGTCTTCTTGATGTTGCAGCGATAAGCCGTCAATCACGAACGCATCCAATGGGCGCGGCACGGTGTCTTCAGCAGCGCCCCCACCGACGATTCGGCGGTGTAGCACCATGGGTGGAAACTGCTTAATGACACGCGCGATCGTGTTGGGCCCTGTGACGTCGGCAAGCCACCCAGCGTTTCCCGTACGCTTGCGCATGGACGACAGCAGCACAGCGCCAAGACTCGCGACGAGCAGACCACAACCACTGAGTGTGAGCTAAGCGTTCTGGTCTGGAATGGAGGCCCACACGGCGATCTGCTGCACGTTCTTTTCATAGCTGAGCGACTTGCGTTTGGCTCTGAGCTTGACAGTGTCCTTGACGACGCCATTCTGGAAGAGGAAGAAGGTCGCAGCCGTGAAGGCTGGTTGGAGGCTGTGCTCCATGTACTGTTCTTCTTGTTCTTGATGGCCAAGTAACGGCGGTCTTCTACCTGGGCATAGCACCCAAGAAACGAGTCTCCGTAAAGAGACTTCCACTCGTCAAACACGGAAAGCACTCGCTTGTCCCACTCGACGACCTTGACATTGTGGTTGAAGAGCGGATCACCCGCAGCAAGTTCGTACTTTGACAGGGTAGCGCTGGCGGGCGCCGCCGTGTGTGTTAGTTGGAGCTCTCTGAGTTCCACGAGCGGCTGCACCCTGAAATCCAAGAGGAACATGTCGCCCACCAACGGGAGACGCTGCACGGGCAGCGCGCTGGGCGCCAACGATGAGCCGTTGCTCCATAATGGAGACTGTGCCAGCGGCAGCGTTCAGCGGAGATGACAAGGGAAACTAAAACTGCCCCTGCAGCCACCCGACCCCATGCCACACTTGGCGTGGAACTCGTTCGTGAAAGGATCGACTTTCCACGACAATCGCCCGACCGTGAACGAGTAAATCTTGCCGAGATTCTTGACGACGACCGCATCAGTTTGCGCATATGTGCGTGTGGCATTTAACGTGGCGTTTTGCTGGATCGAGTCGGCGACGACGCGTTTGCTGATGCTCGCCACGAGGAGCGATGTGTCGGAGGCCGCGTCACACTGTTAGTCTCGCAGATACTCTTTCGGCCACTGGGCCGTGAGCGTTTCTTCGCCCTTCTTGTTGACACACGAGCCGAGCGCAAACACTTGGACCGGTGTTTTCGAACATGATGTCCGAAAAAGTCCGCGTCAGTTGGGCTTCTGGGATCAGACAGAGCGCCGGCCAGGGACCACAGGCGTTTGGATCGAGCTTCATCTTGCTACCGCCGCTGGTCACGTCCCCGTACAAGGACGGATTGACGTCAAATTGAAACTGAAGCTTGGGCGATAGATCGAGATGGGAAAATTGCATGACGACATTGGTGGGCGACACATGGTTAGTATTGATCCCACTTTTGAGAGATGGTTGGGAGCCTCGCGCACAAACCACTCGCGTTGCGCCGTCTCACTCACGGGCTGCCTGCTCGTGGGGAGAAGACACAACTCTCATCGCCTGGATTGCGCGATGCCATCGCCGACTTCTCATCACTAGCGTCGCTGAATGCCCACGGCAGACGCCACTGGGCAATGTTCATTCCGTAGAGAAAGAGATCGGCCGCCAGCGAGGCGTTCATGGGCAAGTCGGCTGCCTCGACATTCTTGTTCACCGCTGGGCCCGTCGCATTGACCACAATGCGAAGCTGCTTGGGCGTCACTACCTCTTGAAGCACACGCTGTTGCCAGTCACGCTGCGAGAAGCTGAAGGCGAGTGTCGTGTCCGGGGTTTCTGCGTCTCGTCCCTCCAAACTGTAGAACGAATTGCAGCGCGTCGGTGCCTTGGGGCGCGCGCGTACAATCTCACGAAGAATCGTGTTGGTAATCGGGTTCTTGGGAACCAACTCGGTCGTCGTGGCCATGGACGCGGCCGTGTCTGAGAAGGACGAGTTGTTGGTCGATTTCGAATGCCATGTCCGATACCGAGATCACGGGCTGAATCTCGAGCGGACGCAGCTGCACGTTGAGTGCGTTAAAGCCGTTGCTAATCAAGTAGCCATTGCCCGTCATGAGCGCGAGCGTCACGGCGCCGACCTTCCAGCCCAGCTCGGGCTTGAGCATGGACGTGAGCATGACGCGAAGTACAATGATCTGCACGGCGATCGCCACGAACATTTCAATGGGTTTGCCAAACGCCGACGAGACGTTACCCGAGTACGAGTTGTAGTCGTCGAGCAGTTTGGT
>JAADVC010001138.1:0-12172 GCA_023334575.1 Pythium volutum | reverse complement strand
TGCTGCTCGCCGTCATGACGCGTGCCGTGTTGGTCGGGAGGTATCCGCAGAGCAATGCGACGACGTTCACGCCGGCGTTTTTGAAACGTCGCCATGAGCACACTGAGCACACGTAGCCGAAGCGTCAGTGCGTGGGCTTCACGCCATTGCCAGCCGGGCCACGCAGAGACATAGAGTTTATTCCTCAGCACCGGCCGGGATCGCGACGAGTAACTTGATGATGGAACTGAGTACGACCGAGAGGGCAATGCCCACGTACCCGAGTGGCGTGTGGTACCCCAGGAAGTACGTACCCTATGGGCAAGCTCACGCTCTCCGAGACAAGCGAGGCCACCACAAACGGCGCGGCAATATTTTGAGCCTGCAGTGCACTGCGGACGACAGCGTAGGCCATGTAAAAGACTTGCGAGGCGAGACCCAGGAGAATCGAGACGCCAGCGAGTCGCGCGAGCTCAGGGTCCTGACCGAGCAGCTCGAGAATCTTGGCGCCGTTGAGAGAGAGCACGAAGATGGGGATAGCGGTGTACGCTGAGGCCAGCAGCCCGGCCTGCGCAAACAGCCAGAGTTGGCGGGGCTGCCTTGCGCCAAACGATTGGGCACACAGCGTCGCGACTGCGGCGCTCAGTCCGCTCGTGACGTTGGCAAAGACTTGGCCCTTGGCCGCAAGTACGTGTGGCGCAGTAGCACCGCTCACAGAGCCAATCATCATGGCGACGACAATGAGCGGCAGGAATTCCAGCAGCAGTATGAGCGTCTAGGACAAGGCAGAGAGATGGATGTGAGATGAGATGCCACTGGAGAGGTCTGGATATGTACGCACAATGGGGAGCGAGAGCTGAAAGAGACCAGTCGCTTCTTCCCACAGCAACTGCCGCGCGGGCGTGAGTGCGTCGGCGTCATGTTGGTCTGTCACAATGAGCGGTTGCTTCTCCAGCGCGACAACGCTGTCGCCGACCAACGGTGTCGACTCGGTATTAGCCATGGGGTTTGCGTGCCTCTTCTTGACTGGGAAACTATAGGAATTTAGAGCTTTTGCGATCCGTCCATTTCGTTTTGTTTCGTTGTCGCCACGGTGGCAGTCTCTTTCAAAAGCAATAGGAGATCTTCGTTTCATGTATTTCGATTGGCTGGAGGCACATGGACACACTTCAACGAATGGCCCAGCAGTCATTGAACATGGCTACAGACCTCACCAGTCGATATCGTCAATAAATCATCATGCAATTTGGTTACTCTCTACAGTATCTACACGGCAAAGACGGCCGTCGTCTGTTCCGAGGCTGCTGCTGCCTTGTTCGGCGCGTTGGAAGGCGACGTGGTCGGCTGAGGAGACGACGTCGACGCTGTGCGGGCTTTCAAAAGACTCGACTTGCCGTGGGCACGCGTGAGCTTGGGTCGCTCCACCGGCGAGCCGGCCGTGGCCAGGGCCTTCTCTTCCCTGGCAGCTGCGATCGCTCGCTTGAGCGCACTGATCCACCGCTCGGCCTCGCCCTCGGACTCGGCCAGTACGGCCATTTTGCGGCCGCTATTCAGTGTCATTTCAAAGCTGTGCTTGCGCGTGTGGATGAGCAGCACGTGAACAATCGTCGCGCCGCCAATGAACGGTCCGTTCTCCGTCTTAAAGTACCGCAGCGTCGTGCCGACAAGCGTAAAGAACCGCTCTTTCCACGACTTGATGTGGCCGCCTTGCTTGCGCAGCCAGCCGCTGCAGACCACGATATCAGTATTAAACGTGGCCGTGATGGCGCGGTCGCTCGCGTGCTCGTCGCCGTCCGCGATCGTGAGTCTGTCAATCTCGTCAATCTCGTCAACGTCGCCCAGATCACTATGCATTTTCGTGAGCAGCGGTGGCACATGTGGCGCAACGTCATCATCCAGAATGGCAATGTCTTCATCGTCGTCATCGTCGTCGTCTTCGTCGTCAAACTCGTCATCGTCGTCGTGGTCAAACATGACGACGGTATCGTCACTCGCGGCGTGGCCCGTGGGCGATTTGCCAGTGCGAAGTTGGTACTCGAAGCTCGCCTTGAACGCACGGCACCACATGAGGAATTCGTCATCGACACTCGCAACGAGCGTCATGACGCGACCATTGGCCAGCGTCACGTCGAGTGCAAACGGCCGCACATCACTGAATTCGACCTTGAGCACCAGTGCACTGCCGAGCGGCGGCTCGCCGACGCCCCGCGAGTAACTGAGGAATCGCTCATGGAGCACAAAGAAGCGCTGCTTCCACGTCTTGAAACTGCTTCCTTGCTTGAGCAGCCAGCCCTGGCCAAAGTCCAACGGGCCCAGCCCGTCGCCTGAGGCCGCCGAGCCGGCCGTGCTCTCCGAGCCCGTGCTGCTGCCCACCGCGCTGTACTGTGCGGCGGGCGTGAGTAGCTTTCTACTGGGAATCCCCTGCAGCGACTCCATCCACGCGCGAATGTCCTGGCCCGAGTCGCCCACGACGTGGAGCACGCGGCCGTTTTGAAAATGGATATTCAGTCCATGTGACTGCGTGTCACTGACCTCGACCCGTGCAATGTCGCCGCCGCCTTTCAGCGTCTTCATGCCAATGTTCTCATAGTAGTGGAGCCGCGAGCCTTCCAAGACAAAGTACCGCCGTTTCCACGACTTCATGCGCTGGCCTTCCTTGCGGAGCCAGCCCTTTTTTGTGGTGGTCGCATTCGGCGTCATGGCGTGGCCATAGCTCGACGGGTCCGAGTGTCGCATGTTTCCTAAACTGGGTCTCTCGGCGGGGCCGCCGCCGACGCCTCGCACGACGGTGCTGATCGTACTGGGCAGATTAAACATGAACCGATTCGATGGGCCTTCGATACTCATGCGTTCGAGACTGGACGGATCGCGGTCCAGCCGCTCGCACAGCGCGTTGCACCACTTGTTGAAATCGTCGTCCGTGTCCATGGCGACGCTGACCCACTTGCCGTCGTCCAGTTTGATCTCGAGCTGGCACTGGCGAAAGCCCAATTTCAAGTCAATGACTGTGCCTTCGCCCTTGGAGTTTTCGCCCGGGTGGTCCGAAAACTGGAGCACACAGCCCTTGAGTGTAAAGTACCGCTTTTTCCACGCGAGTGACCGCGTGTGGCACATGTGGAGCCAGCCATCGCAGTCCGTGTCGAGAAACGACGCCAAGCCGAGAAACGGCGCCGGTTGGTCGGAAAACGACTCGCCAAAGCACGGTGCGCGGCGGAGCACGCGCGCGAGCGCGTGGTCCCAGGCTTCAATGGTCTCGAACGTGTCGCCGGCGATGCGGAAAATGCGGTTATTGTCGGAATAGATTTCGAGTGCAAACTTGCGCGCCTTGCTAATGTTGACGCTCTGGACACGGACTTCGCCCTTGGGTGTTTCGCCCTGGGCCTCGGCGTACTGGATGAGGTGGCCCGTCAGCGTCATATAGCGTCGCTTCCAGCTCTTGAAGTTCTGCCCTTCTTTAAAGAGCCAGCCTTCCATGGACGTGGCACTGCCCAAGCGGCTCGCAGCGCTGTGGCGCCTCGCGGTCGCGGCGTCGCGTCGCGCCGTCTGGAGCGCGTTTTTAATCTTGGTGAACCACTCCTTGCAGGCGTCGTTGCCGCCCTCGCACTGGATGATCATGCGTTGGTTCTTGAGCGTGCCCACGACCACGAGCGCGTCATGGAAATCGGGCGTGAACTCGACATCGGCGACCTTGAGACGGCCTTTCTCGTCAATGCCTTTGCCGCTCTGCGAGCACTCGGTAAAGTAAATGAGCTCGAGCCCCTTGAGCACAAAGTACCGGCGCTTCCAGTTGCGTATGATGCTGCCCTGCTTGCTGCCCCACCCGCTGTGGTCGCAGTAGCTTCCGGTCGTGACTTTTTTGGGCACGCGGCCGAGCGCCATCGTGCCCTTGCGGAGCAGCGCCGGCCGCGCCCCGTTTGGTGCGGGGGCGGGGGATGACCACGGTGTCGACGGCAGCATTAGTAGAGAGAGGAGTTTCTAGAACAGACTGATAGCAGGGCGATGGGTGTCCACTGGGTAGCGATACGATACGGGAGAGGCGTGGCGAATAGAGAAGTGCGCCATCTCACTCTCTTGTGACTGTAACGCTGTGGGAAAAACCCATGGGGGAAAAAGAACGAACTGATAGACTGATAGGGCACATGAGTTTTTACGGAGAGACGAATCAAGAGATCCAGTCATGTGCACCACACCATCACCAAAATCTCACATGACAGACCATCACTCTGGGACTACGTGCTCACTAAAGAAAATTATATGCTGCAAATGTACACTTCCGTAGATTCGGAGACATGTGTACTTGTTAACTGTAATTATACGGTTCTCCCCTTGCTCGCGATCCAAAAAAACAGTTCCCTCAAAAAAAAAGCACGAAGGAATCCTCAACGAGCAAAATGGCCGACTTTATTGCGCGCGAAAAGGCCGCGTATCCGGACCTCGCGAACAAGTACCAGTACCTCAAGGACCTCCAGTCGCGCAAGTAGGTCCCCCTCCGGTTCCCGTTTTTCCGGTCCGCAGGCGGTTACCGGAGTCGCCATACTGACACTGTTTCCGATTAGGTTGTTCCATGAGCTCACGGGCGAACTCGAGGTCTTTGTGAAGGATCCGGCGTCCCACAAGTCGCCGCCGAATCTCCCCAAGGTGCGTTAGTAACTCGATCAGTCTCTATGGATATATCACTGCAGCATAAAGGTCCTAATGACATTGTGGTGGGAAATAGCTCTACACCGAGTTTATCAAGTCGTTCCAGGACAAGCTCAACCAGATCCGCTTGGTGTCTATTTGCACAGAGATCAGCACGCAATTTACCGGTATGCAAACCCTCAGCTCGTGCATATGAAATCTCCTGTATCTAATATCCCCGTTTCTATCCTTCAGATCCGGCCGAGGCGCAGGCGTTCCTCGAAGGCATCGCATCGCAGGTCAATGCCAAGACCGACTTTGAAGCGGCACTGCTCTGCAAGATGCAGATCGCGCGATGCAAGCTGCGTCGTGGCGCCGACTTCCACGCGGCCGTCAAGACGGAGCTCGACGAGCAGCTGCCCGTGGTCGAAGCGCTCGTCGGCGCCGAGCCGGTCGTCCACTCGGCGTACTACCGCGTGGCCTGTGATTACTATGGCACGAAGGGACCCGCTAGTAAATTCTACAAGAACGCGCTCATGCTGCTCGCGTACACCCAGTACGACGAGATGCCGCCGCAGGAGCGGTTCGATCTCGCCGTCAACATTAGCATCGCCGCCATGACGGGCGACGGTGTCTTCAACTTTGGCGAAGTGGTACGTGGCCGAATGTACGCGGAGACTGCATTCTAGTGGGGAGTTCAATTGAATGTGGGAAATGATTCTTTAGATTGCGACGCCGATCCTGCGCGCGCTGGAAGGCACGGACAAGCAGTGGCTCTCGGACTTGCTCCACGCGTTCAGCAAGGGCGACATTGACAAGTTTAACAACGTTGTCGCGTCGAACGCCGTCGAGTTTGACGCGCAGCCGGCGCTCGCGACCAAGCGCGAGTCGATCAAGGAGAAGATTGCGCTGCTGGCGTTGATGGTGCTGGTCTTTCAGCGTCCGTCTCACGAGCGCAATATCTCGTTTACCGAGATTGCCGACGTCACGCGCCTGCCGGTGGACCAAGTCGAGTGGCTCGTGATGCGCGCGCTTTCGCTCGGTCTCATCAAGGGCTCGATCGACCAGGTCGATGCGATCGTGCGTGTCTCGTGGGTGCAGGTATGTCTCCAAATCTCTTCAATTTCTTGGTGGATAATGTGTCTGACGACGATTTACTTGTCCCACAGCCTCGCGTGTTGGACCACTCGCAGTTGGCCGAGCTCGTCTCGCGTCTCGATGGCTGGAGTAAGAAGGTCAACTCGACGCTGCTGTACGTGGAGGAACAGACCCCGGAGCTCTTCCAGTAGAAACCAGCGAGAGAGTTTTGTTCCGCCTTTCCGGGTAAATCCCATACCTGGACACCAGCAGAGACTCGTGTGCCGCAAAGAGAATCCCACCATTCCGTTTTGTTCGCCCTCCACCCCTTTCGGTCTAGTCGTACCACTGGCACGCCTTCTTGGCAAAAATCGTGGGCCGCAGTGGTGACGTTGCCGTGTGTGCCGCTCGTTCGTAGGTATCGACTCGGGCTTCGATCGACTCGTCACTCCAGAACGGTGTCCGCAAGACCTTTTCACATTCCACCCAAGCGTCAGATCCGAATCACAGTGCCTTCCACTAGGAGTTCCATCTCACCGGACTGGCCATGCCCTCAATTTGCAGCGAAACTGTCGCCTGCTCGGCGCGGTGGCGTCGCATTTGCTCTTGCAGTTTCTATGCACGAAATGAGATAAGTCTCACCAGTATCCGAGATCCTCAGCGCAGCACATGAAAGTACTACAGTAGTACCGTGCTCAAGTCCAGGTCGCGCTGCTTTTTCCTGTCCTGGAGTTTTCGGTAACGAGTGTCCAGGAGCTGTTGCTGGTGTACAATTTCCGTCCGCAATAAGCGTTGCTCGGCTTTGCCCTGGTGGGTTGTAGTGACGTGCTGCTGAATCTCATCAAAGTGGGCTCGCTTGAGATCGACCACTGCTCGCTTCTTGGCCGCTTTGACTTCCTGTAAATCATCCCCCAATTCAATCAGCAAGTCTATCAGCCGCGTATCATCTAGAGGGGGCGTCCATACTCGACCTCTTCACGCTGCGCTGCCCGCAGGCGATGGCGAAGCAAGAGCTCTTGCTTGTGCAGCGTCTCATGTAGCATTTCCTATGTCCACACAGACACCCACAAAATGACTTCAACAAACCTTCCCCCCATCTGTGCCGTGACTGGATTTCCCCGCACCTTGAAATGCTCGAGCTCATGGCGCTCGACACTTTCCTCCAGGAGCTCCAGACAGCATGCGACCAGCGCATCGTGCTTGGCCACAAACATATCCATCGCGAGCGCCGGCTCCATCGCAGCGAGCCGGTCGAAAAAGTGCTGCGTGATTTTCGCAGCACCGGCTTGGCGGCGATCGAGCTCGAGCGTGTGGAGCTGCGACTCGCGCAGTTCCAGTAACTGCGTCTGCCTCGCCAGGCGTTGCGAGTGGTCGACGAGATCCAGTTGCGCGTGTTCCCATGCGATTTGCTCGGATATTTCCTGCGCATCCTGCTTGCGGTCGTGGCGCTGTTGCTGTTTCTCGCACATCTGACGATGTAGCCACACCATAGAAGATCCTTTCAGGGTTTTGCTTTCTCAAAAGCCAGCAGGGTTCCATCTCCGTTACGGGACATGAACCTTATCACGGACCTGGTCGAGCTGTGCGGCCTTGCACTGCTTGGCGACGAGGCGACTGCGACGCTTCTCGTATTCTTCTGCATGTCGCGCCCTATGTCGAAAGCAATAGATTGTGTATGAAAATCAAATTCCCCCACCAAAGCACTAACTAGGATCAAATCCTACAGGGCAGTTTCATGGGCGATCTGACTCGGTGCATCCTCGACTGGAGCGACTCGCTCTTGATTGGCTTGACCTTGCCGACCACGGGCCGTTCGCACTGTGAGCTGCCGCGTCGGTGGCCGCCGGCGCTGGGTTCGCAGTGGCGACAGATTAGGAGTGCACTTGGTGAGTACTGGAGACGGACAGGGCACGGCGGTAGCGAGTGGATGCTGTTGTTGCTGGAGCACAAGGGATGGCAGACTATAGGAGGCACGCAGTAGTAGGGCTTTGGTATCTGGAGACTTGAGCGACTCGCGCTCGAGGAGCTGGTGGAGCCGTCGCCGCCGGTGCTCGGTCTGTGGACGCAGCACGTCGCTCACGGCGGCTTGCATGGCAGGCCCTACAAGTGATATACTAGTAGAGGTTAGCGTGGAAGGAGGCCCCATCCGCTCAGGATGTAACCAGTAAAGAGTATGGGAAAGAAGGTGGTGACGTCGTATTTATAGTGCGATCCTACCGCCGAGGCCTCGGCAATTCAAATCTGCAGGCCTGGTCAATAGGAGAGGGGTGCACTACGCGTACGTCGTCGGGGGCGGAAAGCTTGTCATCGTAGCAAGCTGCCAATGGGGTCGTGATAGGGGAGGCGGGGGCAAAGCCATTCTCTTCCGATGGAGAAGTGGCTGGTCGATGAAGACGCAAGACGTGGGGGGAGGAGGATGCGCAGAACGAAGAAGAGAGGGGAGGATGGGACGTCGCCAAAGCACTACGCTTCGTGCATGGCGTTTGACGTTGGGGAAGACTCGAATGGAGTGTTTTCCCGGTGATAGTATGGCAGCCACCATAACGGCGAAAGTGGGAGAGACAGCTTGGGCGCGTCTCGTCTTCCTTTTTCCGTCCAGCGACAAGCCGGAACAACTTGTGTGGGCTACAAGGGCTCGTCCACAAGATCGGAGCGGGAGGAAGGAAGAGATCGCGCTTCGCGCTCTCGCTCGCACTCGTCGTTTCGGGAGGCGCACGTTGCATGGGGGAGGAGTGGGTTCGAGTGCCCGACCGCGCTGGCCGAGCGACTCTAGCTGCGACTGCTAGTGGTGTGTTGGTGTGTTGGTGTTGGTTGTGGTGGGTGGTGTTTGTGGGGGTGGTGACGTTGGCGTCACCGGTCGAGTGTGGTCGCCGCGACAGTATGAATGCCGCGGACGACCGGCTTCTCCAAAATAGAGAAGCGCAATCACTCAAACTGGGGGCGCATGCCATGCTGCGGGTTGAAAAACACGGGCATGCGATGCGAGATCATGGGCGTCTCAATGTTGGTCGTCTTGAGCGACGCGCGCGCGCTCTCGAATGAAAATTCAGTCTTGACGCTGGTCGAGGCACCGGCGCGACGCGCGGCGGCGGTCATGGCCGAGTTGTCGGAGCCGCAGAAAAAGAGAAACTGCGGACGCTCAATCACACTCGATTCGCGGCCGCGTGTGACGGCCGCCTGGTCGGGCTTGAGGAGATGGATCTCGTCGACTGCGAGCAGCGTGCCGCGCGCCGTGCGGCGGCTGTTGCCGCTGCGCGGCGCGCGCTTCTTAACCGAGTGCGTCGCCGATTCCGCGGCACTGGTCGCGTGGTTCTTGAGGAGGCTGCCAAGGCCGATGGCGCGCATAAAGCCTCGCATGGTGATAGGAAGTGTAAAGTACTGGCAGGAACAAACGGCCCTTTAAGAAGAGGCCAGACGTGGGTGAGTTGCGCAGTGAAGGGAAAGTTGGAATATGACGCCAGGAAAAACAAACGAATCACAGAAAAAAGGAGGATGGCCCAGTCCCTCTTGGTGGAAGAGGTGCGTACAGTATGGATTACGGGCAGTTCGACATGTCCTGTCGACAGGACCGAGAGCTCACGGTTGCCATGAGGTGACAACTTCTCAGCGGCTGAATCAGACGGCCAATCAAATTGTTGGCCGCTATCCACGATATTGAAGCGTGCTGGCTCCCAGAGTCCACGCATCCAACAGACACATTCAGCGGCTGCAGCAGCTGGGATTGGCGAAAAAAAAACGCGAGTGTCAACATCAGTGCAAACGATTCTGCAGATAAGCTGTCACGGCTTGACATCTATTGCTACAGGTTATGTGTTTATGTAGAATCCATTAAGACCTTCTTCCATTTTCCTGTCATTATTTATTGAAAGTGCACTTGATATATAGGATCCTGAGCTACTGAACTCAAGCAGTCAACCCGCACGTGTTTGTTGAGGCGATCGAATTGTACCCCCGTGTTGTTGCTAGTGCTTGGGGTCAGCTGGTGGACGAGTATGGAAATTTCCATCGTTTTGTTGAAAGGACGCTGTGTTCTTGAAGGCAACATCCCACGCGAAGCCACATGAAGCCGCTCTCTTTTTGCCTGCATGAAAACCCCAATGCAGCTGGTGGCAGCGCTGCTCCCAGTCCCAGCTGCACAGTCGACCGGATGGATGCGGGCCGATCAAACTGAGTGGGTGCCAACGCGACGCCACGCTCGTCGTCATGAAGCCGAGCGCTAGATTTCTTCCAAGCACTTGTGATTAACAGGAGCCTGTGATGCTCAGATGAGCCCATGCAGAATGATTCTGCGCGGTAGGATAATAGGTGGAAGCATCTGAACGGTGTCCATGGGTGGGAAGGCCACGACGGTAGAGATGCCATCCTCATTACTCCATCACTTAGATGGCGCTGGTCAGTTCTGATTATCTGCTCTCCTAGCGCCATGTTTGACGCTACACACACGAGGACACGGCGATCGTCCAGCTTGTTCTTTTAGCGACTCATCATGGAAGGAAAGTCCACCCACGATCGAGATCGAGACGTGCAGTCTCAACAAGCACTCACACGAGTTAGGTTCCCACGCCAACAAACCCACTCATCCACGCTCTCTCCCTCCTGCAGTGTCCCACTCAAAACACTCACACTTGCACGCACGCATCAATGGCTCGTACGATGATATAATAACAGCGCACTCATGGAAGCTTCTGGTGGGGTGACATTCGTTGCGACACAGCACCCCTCACACTGTGAGGAGCTCTGTGTCGGCGACACTGTCGCCACGTATGAAGTCTGTCACTCCACAGAAGAATACTGTAGTACATCGATGGAGAACGCGAAAGGCGTCTTCCTCTGTGAACTTTACAGAGGAAGACGCCTTTCGCGTGTAAAGTCGCCCCACATGATATCGAACACGGGCATCCGCTGATGGCGCGGTCATCGCGACCGGCACGGTTTGAAACATGGTGCATAAATGTGAGTCACATCACTGCCCTTTGTCTCGGTTGTGCTGTCCATTATGGACAGCACACGTGGTAGTACTGTATGGAGTTCTGCACTGCAGGCTCAATAGAGGACCTCTTGGTGCTTGGACAGTCACTGCAACTGTATTTCGGTGGAAGGGCACATGTTCCTTAGGGGGGCGTCATCTAGGTAATCATTTCTTTCTATCTCTTCTCTATCTTAGTCGGCACAGTTGATGGCCACGGGGCTCGACGAATGCCACCCTTTTCAACGAGGGAGCACGGGTGTGCGTGGCGGCTTCATACGGTCGCTGCCCACGACTCGGGCACCCTGGAGAGGGGGTCGTTGGCATCGGACCATCATTGCTTCATACGGTATCGTTTTCTTCATCGTCGAAAACGTCGGGGGCGGGGGAGGAGTTCTTGTCTTTGGTAGTACCGTAGCGTGCTTGGTCGTGACGTGCAGATGCTGATTGGGTATTCGTGGGTAGGCTTAGTATTTGTGAGCGTCCACCATGTCGCAAAATATTCAACGGTAAAATAGACAGCCCTCTGCTGCATTACAGAGCTGCCCGTTTACGCGAACGTGGTCCTGGACGAGTCGGGCGGCGACACGTACGTCGGCGCGCCTTTTCGCCGTGGCGTGACCGCGGCAACGATATCCGCTGGTGGCGGCACAAAAAACACGGGCAATTGACGCTCCGTCATGGACGGACGAAGCTCCGACAGATCCATGACCTGCGGCTCGCCCAGCTTGACTGGATCGCGTGGAAAATTGGGCTTCAAGTTGGGCTTGTTCTCGGTGCCCAAGTAGAGCTGGTACTGGTTGTGCTCGCGCCCTCCGTTGCCGCCATAGTAGCTCGAGTACATGGAGCCGCCGTCTTCCGAGTCGAGCACGCTTTGGTTGAACGCGTACCGTGCGCCTTCGATCGTGATGGCGCGCAGTGCCGGGTCGTTGGGTGCGTTTTTGTCATGTTTGCCCTTGCTCATGAAGCAGCCAAAGCCAATCGCACGGAAAAAGCGGCGCGTCTTGCTCTCCTTCTTGGGCTCGTCTCCATCAGTCTCTTCATCGACGACCATGAGCGGTGCTGCTTGGAATGGCCGCGCCGATCGGCGGTTGTCGCGGCGCTGCATCATCGCCGGCTTGGGTTGTTGCGGCATGGTTTGGCTGCGATGACGTTCGTTGCTCATGGTGGAAAAAGCTCGAGTGGGGGTGATTCAGTTCAGTGACAAAGATTTTCCTCCAGTCCTTTCGGGAAGATTTCTCACGTGTCGTCCGGACGACCGCGATGCGATACGCACGGCAGGCAAGCGAGCTAGTTCATTACACTGTACCTATCAGCGGGAACATGGAATGTTGGAAACGGCGGGAAAAGTAGGAACAACTTTCTCGCAACTTTCCTGGTTGGCGCCCTTCAAGCATCCAGCAGCTCCGGCACTGATCACTCGTGACAGGACTTCTCTGGTTCAGAGGCGTTGGAGGTGACTGATAGGAGCTGCTGACAAGAAACAGGCCATCCATATTACAGTATCCGCCACGTTTGTCGAGAGGGGAC
>JAADVC010001137.1:0-12184 GCA_023334575.1 Pythium volutum | reverse complement strand
AGACACCATGGCAATGGTCGTGCTTGAACGCCCGCTGGATCGCACGCACTTCGCCAGCGAGTCGCCGAATCGAGCTAATGCAAACACATCCTGGGCAATACCAAGGAACAAGACGGTCGCGAGTAGCGAGCCGACTGGAGACACGCAGTCATGAACATTGCATGGAACAAGTGGGCGCCACAGGCGCTGCTCTCGGCCGAGAAATCGTGGTGGCCTTGGATGTGGGAGAACGTCCACATTTGGTGCTTGACCCAAAACTTGAGTCCGTAGGACGCAAACGAAAGCACGATCTGGAAATTGGAGCCGACGCGGCGAAACGCAAAGCCGTACACCGAGTAGACGATCAGCAGCGTAAACACAAAGCCCGTGAGCCGTTCAAAGCGTTGGTGTGCGGGCTTGATGTGTGGGTGACTGTCCAGTATACGGCGGAGGAAACAGTATCGAACGAGCGTGGCCACGGCAAACACGGGCAAAATGGGCATGACGTTGGAGAACGGCACGGGAAAGACTTGAAAGCAGTGCGCGACGACCAGTAGCGTCCCGACGTACGGGACGATCTGCACGAAACTGATGAGCACGAGACGCCACCAGGGCTAGCGCAACGCGGGGATAATGACTTGCTCCTGGATATTGCTGGCGATCCCGAGAATCCAGGCACGCACTGTCTCGCGCACGAAAAACGTTGGGTTCTTGGTCCACCCGCGCGCTGGGTCCTCAAGTCGAAGCAGCTCGAGCGCGAGCACGACACACACGATCGGAAGCGTAGCCATGATGAGGATCGCGAGTTGTTGCCATGGGCCATACAGCACGTGGCTCTGGAATGCATAGAGTTTCTCGAGCGAGTAGAATTCATCGTATTCGACGTGGGTGTACTTCCAGGAGAAGCGCAGCAGACGAGCTCTGCAGCTGCCTACTGGAAGTGGTGGATCTGTGTCCATGGGCTGTGGAGCGACAGCAGCAAGCCTTGTTGTGGTCGTCATGGTGGACGGTAGAAATGTATGGGATGCACCAACGACCAAATGTGCGTCAGAATGCGGAGTGCCTGGAAAATCTGGTTCAGCACAGCCATACAAGCTCGTACACTGCACAGACCTAGAAATAGCTGAGGACACGATGAATCAAGTGGCGGGTGAGGGTATCTATGGACGTAAACAGGTGAGGTGGACGCGCAATTGCTCTCGCTCAAGCCCTCAGGCGTTCGGATTTGTCAAACTTGATCCCGCAAATCGCACAGCTGCCAACAAGAGTTTTTGCAAATGAGACCACAACCAGCAAGCACATTTCGACCTAGGATCGTACCTAAAGTCCTCGTCCACGGCCACGGCCGTCTGGAGGCAGTAGTAGCAGTAGATATGCTTGCACGACGTGATGTACGGTGTCTGCACATACATTTCAACAACCATGAAATACTGATGGAAAAACAGTCTCTAGATACTATATCCGTACCTGGGGAGGAGAAATCCCGCAAAGAGTGCACTGCGCTCCGCTTGACGCGACTGGACCGGCGCCAAGCGTCGCGCTCGCGCGCATGGAGCTCCACGTCAAGAATGGAAGCACAAAGCTGCCAAATTCCTATACAAAATACCATACCAACTTAGTCCACAAGAACAGATATTGGTAAAGCAAGGTTGCGCGAGCGTACCGTGAGTCCATCCCAGAGGAGTTGACGCGTCATGTACTCAAAGTTGATCATGCGAGGCGCGGCCGTTGGGACAATACTTCGCTAGAATCCATCCACCAACATCCCACAGTTAGAATAAGGTTTACTCTCCCGATGCAAGAGACTCCAATGTACCAATTGCAGCCCAAGCACGCGCTCGGGCAGCGATCGGTAGGCGCCGTTTTTCAAAAACACGAGCAGATTCGCGAGCTGACACGCAATCACGCCCGTCTCGAACCGTTTCATCCACGCCAGCAAATGCGATCGTCGACTCTGTGACGGGTACCCACATAAAAACCGAGTCAGTTTTACAGCACACTGCACTGCTATAATGCGACCGTATTCCTGTACCTCCTCGCCAGCGCCAGTGCCAGTGCCGTTTCTCGCGTTGCTAGTGCCAGCGTTCCACTGCGCAAGCGAGAGATACCGGAACGCGCGCTTCCACGCATAGGGCAGCCCCACAGAGAGCAAAAACAGTGCACCAATTTTTTGGCGCGTGAGCAGCGCCGACGGGTACTGCACATTCTCCAGCTTCATGCCGGGCGTGGGCTGGATGGACACACACAGACTTGTCAGGATCATATCCACACTATACAGAATATACGCTGCTTAACGTACCCGCCGCAAGCCCGTCGAAAAGACAAAGAGCGCGACGCCCAGCAGCGCATCGATCTCTGGCTTGATGCCTTCGACGACGCGCGGTTCAAACAGGCTAAACATGTTGCGGAACGGCGCCTTGAGCAAATTGAGGATCTCGCCGTCGAGGATTTGGGCGTCCCACATGTTGACGCGCTGGCCCTGGGCCGCGTCCCGCAGCGCTGCATAGTTTATGCGAGTGGTTTGTATGGGCGGAAGCGTCGCGTCCAGTGCGCTGTCGCGGAGCGCGGTCGCCGCGGCCTGCGCATGGGGATGCATGCTCCAGGCAGACTCTTTGATGGTCAAGTGTGTTCCGTAAACACGGGTACGTGTACAGTCATATGGGAATTAGTACCCCATGGCCTGATAATAACATCACCTTCAACCTTTCCCTGGTCAAATTCGTGGTGGACCCTGCATCGCCACAGCCAGTAGCATGACGAGGCCATGGACGGAAAGAAGCATCTTAGCGGGACTACGCACGTGGCGGCAGAGACCCACCCAAGCGCTATAGACAAATGCTACATGGGAGATTAGACCCAGCAAACCACAGATTCGGATTGGGGCTGCTGACGCTGCCCGTGTGTGCTGCGCTTTCCAGTTTCACGCTGAGCATGGATGTGCACTTCACACGACGAGTCCATGCTGCTAGACAAACTATACAGTACTGTACACCCCACAAGAAGTTTCACGCGAATGGCCGCGTGGCGACGTGGTGTGTGTACCCATGTCGTTGCGTGTCCACGTGGAAAGAGTTGCCCTTCTGGGATGCCCACAACAATGTGTGAATGTTGCACGAAGGTAACCAATCGCGTCGTGGCCAATCCCCGTATCCATTCGAGAATCTGCCACGTAAGAAAGGCAACGACGAGAAAGATGCCACCGCCGCGCAGTTCTATCAAGCGCTGGGCCGTGCGGCTCGTGGTGCTGCTGACAGCGGCAGCGCTGGTGATGCACACGGTGCACGCGCAGGAACAAAACACCGCAGGCAATGACGCAGTCGCGGCCGTCGACCACGACGCGGCGCAGCAGCTGCAGCCCGACAAGGTGCCGGATTTCGAGCCCACGAGCGAGTGGCAAGACATTCTTCCAGGCCAGTCGATCCCGCCGGTGAGCCGTTGGGTTGCGTGTGAGGCAGAGAAAAGGTACTCGTTTTGCTGAAACGGTAGTTTTGGTTGGATAGGGACTCCACGTGCGTTTGAATTTGGCGACGGGCAAACGAGAGGCCAAGCTGCTGAGTGACAATGACGACGCGGTCGAGCCAGCAGTGGTTGCGGATCAGATCTCGTCCCAGGCAGCAGACAGCGAGAGCGTCACTGTGACTACGGATGTCACAGGCGAGATCACGAATGTGAAGACTGTTCACGGCGCCCCGTCGCATGCGCTTGCCGTAGTGGAGGAGGCCGCAGCAAAAGACATCCAGGCGAATACGGATTCCACGGACAGCGAGTCGACCAGTGAGCTGGACGAGGCACCGCCCGCCAAGGAGCCCAACTGGAACCACGAAAAGATCTATGAAGTGTTGCAGGCACTTCCCGAGCCTCCCGACGTCGATGGCATGGACATCCACGAGGCCCGCGCCAAGCTGACGCAACCCGAATTCCGTCGCACCATGATCAAGCTCTGGAAAAAGCGCCAAGAAGAACTCAAGGAAGCACTTGGGTCCCTGCAAGACGATGCCAAGTACTTGGGGAATTTGCTCGAGCAATTCCGCGAGGCCGAGCAGAAGGGCGACACGGCGGGCCAACTGCGCGTGCTTGAAGTGCTCGAGTGGGAAGTGCAAGACCTCGACAAGACGCACGTGTTTAATTTCATTGGCGGCTTTGGGATCATGACCGAGTACTTGAACGCGACCAGTCTGCCCGTGCGTGCCAGCGCATCGTGGTTGATTGGCACGGCCGTCAAGAACTACAGGGACGGCTAAAACTGGGCGATCAATGCCGGTGCGATCCCTCGGCTTATCGACTCACTGACGTTGGGTATCCCGGAAGCCGACGCTGAGAAAGCCGCCGAGGTTTTTGAGGCCAAGAAGAAGGCCGTGTACGCGCTTTCGTCGCTCGTGCGATTCAACGCGCGTGGACAGCGGCTGCTGCTGTCGCTAGAGGGAACGACCAAGCTGTCGCAGCTCATGGACGCGCCCCATCCGCTGGGCGTGCAGCTCAAGGCCGTGCTGTTTGTGCACGATCTGCTCCACGAGGCGTCGATGGGGACGCCAGCTCCTGATGGTGACGAAGCCGCACTTGCAAAGCTCCACGAGGCGTTCCGTTCGCCCGTGTGGTGTGCCCACACGGCCCGCTTCCTCACGGACTATGTACGTGATGTGGATCGCAGGGCTGTTCTAGGAGCATTTACTAACTGGACGTGTATGGTGTTTTCTCAGGCTGCCAACTTGTCGCGCAACCAGCAAGCCGAGACTATTCAGGCCATGCTCGCGCAGCTCCCGCAATGTAAACACGATTTCGTAGCGTCCAATGTCAAGCCAGCGATCGAGACGGTCGTCGCTGGGTGGCAAGCGGACGCGTCTCTGGACGACGACGAACGAGAGGATCTCATGGCCGTTGGTAGCTCGCTCTTGTCCGAGCTGTAAGAAGAGACTCTCATAGCATGAGGACGCACCGCAGTCCAACTAATATACTAGTATTGCACGTACGTTTGACAAGGCAAATGCATCGGATCGCATGCCTCCAATGTGGACTCTAATACAAACCAGTTACTGTCCTCGTGTGCCACAATGAAAGCCCCCTCAAAACCAAAATGTCAAAATTATATATACTTGTCACGCACGTGGATGGATATAAATTACGGGTGCCGTGTCCATGAAGCACTCAAAAGAGCTCAAAGCCCCAGACTTCAACGTTGGCCACGTCAAAGTGCGACTCGCTCGTGAGCGGGCGGTTGCCGTAGGTCTCACACGACGCCGTCGAGCCGTGCGAGAGATCGTCGTTGAGAAACCACGCAAAGCCGCCGCCGCCGCCCATGGCGATCGACGCGTCGTTGCTAAACAGAAACATGGAATTGGTCTTTTTCCAGTGAAACACTTCAAACGCCGGCACGGTCGTAAACACAAACGCTTCGCCGCTGCCATAGTACGAGATCGAATTCGCCCACGGCGTCGTCGCAAAGCCGCCGAAAATCTCGCCCTTGCACGTCTCGACCACGACAAGCGTCGCGCGCTGGCCGCGCGCCTTGCGCATGAGCGTGTGGAGACTCGCGCCGTGCTGCGCCAGCGAATAGAGCAGCGTCCAGTCGTACCCACGCAATCGCATCGGCAAGAATGCTTCAATCTTGGGCACGAGCTTGGGACCGTACCGCGCGTCCGAGAGCACGTCGCTCTCGGTCGCGCCGCGGAGCTTGGGCAGCGCATACACGTCGTTCGCTTCTTCTTGGTTCGTGGGCATACGTTCCGAGTACGAGCGTGCCTTGAGCCGCGGCGTGCGCTTGGTGTTCGTCATGGGCGACGGTGATGGTTCCTGCACAACCTTCATAGTCGGACTCGGCGCACTACTCGAGCTGCCAAAGAGCGACGAAAAAAAGCCGACCGACTTGGGTGCACGCGGCGACTGCTCCAAGATCACACCCAGACTAGATCGACCCTTGGATTGTCTGGTATCCATACAACATGGGAGGTTAAAAATGGAATGAGAGTAGACTTGAACTTGCGGAAGCGTCGCCTTACGTTTGGGATGTCGCCTTCTTGACGGGCTCGTCATCAGCGACGGGTTCTTCTTCGGCTTGCGTGGGGTTCGTCGTCTCCGCGCGGCGGCGCTGCTCCGATTCCTTGGCGGCCGCACGTTCGCGACGCACGCGCTCGCCGATGGCCTTGCCGCCCGTGATCGTTGGTAGACTTTGGCTGCGCATCTTGCGGTGGAGCACGAGCTCTTGGCCGGCAAACACGTTGCCCTCCCACAAATTGTTCATGGCACGCACTTCGGCTTCCTTCATCCCATGGCTATGGGAACACAAGATACATGAACCCAGCGTTAGGTACCCCCTTCCACTCGAATACTCTATACAACAACGTACCGCAACGCAATGCCCGCGAGCGTGTCGCCCTGCTTGACGACATAGGCGTGCTGCTTGCGCTTGGGCTTGGCGTCCTTGAAATCGAGCGGCTCGAAAATGCGGAGCATCGTGGGCTGGCAGAGAGAATGATTAAGACTGAGGTTGGAATCGCTGAAGGGTTTTACTTCCTTGTCCCCCGCGTGTGGAATTCCCGAATACCGCGAGAGATGGTGGATTGCGTGGCTATGGGCCCGATAATTCTCAGACAAAAAGGAGCTGCTCGCGTCCGCACTTTCTTCGCGTTCGCGTCTGCGTTCTTTGTCGAAACTGTGAGTGTCGCTTTCAACCAGGAAGTCTCGTGATTTCTTCCGGTGGTTTGCGGGAACCTGCGGGGGCCGTTGCTGGGAATGGCGGCGGTGCGTGCCGCTTGATGATGCGCCATGTTGCGGCCAGTCTCGCTCCATCATGTTCACCAGGGTTGCACTTTGGGGCTTCTACACTTTAAAATGACCTGTGATTTTCGATATGGCCTTTGGATAAACCAGCTACGCTGGTCGACATCGGGTGGTTCAGGGTTCCCAAAACCTTTGGCAAAAGATACATTGTACCAACACATATCATAGAATGTATGGAAGAAGAGGGTGTGGGACAGGTGGATCGGTTTTAAGAGAGCAAACGTCGGACTCAACATCCTTCATTCTGAATCCCAGTGAATGCCGGATAAACTGAAGCAGCTTCGTCCCATGCAAATCCCAAGTCTAAACGAGAGAGGTTGCGGCTGGTGGTGCTGCTTCTGATCGCCTCTGTGTGTGTGCACATGGCAACCCGTAATGTGAAAATGCCTCTCTGCTTGAAGTATGGAGATCTCATGCCATAAAAATACCATGGCGGGAATCATGGCATCAGCACCGGGATTTGCCCGCAGTTCGGATCGCTCATCTCCCCACACGTCAACAAATTCCATGCCCTATATTAGGGCAATGGCACATGTCACTATTTAGAAACTTTGTGCGTCAATTCCTTTCGCGCGTGGTCAACCATGGCGCAGGAAGCTCTACGCGCGCCAACGCCGGTCGGCATCCTGCGCGGCCACCGCGCGCCTGTGAACGCAGTGTGTGCGATAACCTCGGCGAGTGTTGCATCAGGGAGTGCGGATGGCGTGGTCAAAATCTGGGACCTCAAATCTCGCCGTGAAGCGAGCAGTGTCGAGGCCCATTCCAAGGCCGGGCTGCTCGAAGTCACGCGGCTCGATACGATGCGCCTACTCACCCATGGGCGTGACGGCTACATTAAACTGTGGGATATCAGCACACTCGGTGCGTCGTCCAAGCCCATCAACGAGTGGTACTGCGGCTCCTTCACGTTCACGAAAGTCGCGGCAATGCGGTGGCGCGACGAGAGTGCAAGAGACGACCATGGCGACCTGATCATCAGTCCAAGCGCCAACGAGAAAGATGTGCGTCTTTGACAAGATGTACTC
This sequence comes from Pythium volutum, assembly GCA_023334575.1. Taxonomy (NCBI): domain Eukaryota; phylum Oomycota; class Peronosporomycetes; order Pythiales; family Pythiaceae; genus Pythium; species Pythium volutum. The sequence continues at coordinate 4,406 of JAADVC010001137.1, read as the reverse complement.
TATGGACAGGCACTAACACAGTGAATTATGGATGGGAGTAGATCCTGGTGTACGATCCACGCATGGACGACTCCACGCCGACGATGCTAGTACGCCTTGCTGATCCAGAGAAGAAGCGAGGTGCGTCTGGACATGAACCTCCCATATATTCTGTGGTGTTGATGTGTAACTGATGGCTCCTCAATACTAGGCATGTGCATGTCGCTTAGTCTCTTTACAGCGCAGTCCAGCAGTGGAGACAGTGTCCAGAGTCGGCAATCCTACGTCGCTGCCGGTTGGGAAGGAGGCCAGTTGACGCTGCTCGACCTGCGCGCAGGAGGCAAACTCGCGTGTGAAGCTCAAGTCGCCAGTGGCACAAATCCACGTACGTCGGTAACACCCTCTGGACGAGCATTTCCTTTTTTCGCATTGTCTCATCATGAACTGTGTGTGTGTGTGTGTGTGTGTGTGCTATAGTACTCGCCTTTGACATTTCCCTCGATGGTCGCACTGCGATCTGTGGGTCGTCCTCGGACGAGTTGAGCGCCGTCGCCATCGATTACGCAGCGCTTGAGACAACAGTCTCTCCCTTCTTCAAAGTCAACCAGGGCGGGATCAGCTACGTTCGCATGCGAAGTGACCAGCGCATTTTCGCCACGGCAGGTTGGGACCACCGGTACGTGCCTCTATACAAAAGAATGCCTTCTGGCGGTGATCTCACGTGAACATAATATAGGGTACGCGTCTTCCATACACGCAAACTCAAACCGCTCGCGATTCTCAAGTACCACAGCGAGAGCGTCTTTAGTGTCGACTTTACGCCCGACAATAACTTCCTGCTCTCGGCCTCGAAAGACCACAAGATCGCGCTCTGGTCCATGTACCCGCCGACGCCCGAGTCGGCGCAGCACCTCTTGCGACCAGTGCGCACCTAAATGGTGGATGGTACGATAAATAGCATGTTTGATACTGCGAGTAATTCAAGTTAGTTGGTAGATACGTAGTTGGCTCGTAGTAAATGCTAAATAGAATAGACTTGGAGAAGGAAAGCAGCCGAGACCAAATGATGCGCTGGGCTAACTCGACGTGAACTCGACCGACTTTTTGAGGTTGGCGTTGTAGTAGACAAAGTGGTGGAAGCGAAAGTACGTGATAATCTCGGCCAGGCCCACGTCGCGCTGCGCGTGGCACTCGCGGCCGCGGTGGCCATACTGCTGGCATACGCGGCAGCGGTGCTCGCCCGTCGAGTGATTGTCGTGGCCACACAGCAGACACGGCTTGCCGCGGTTCGGGCAGTCGACGCCTCGGTGCGAGCCGCGCTCAATGCAGTACCGGCACCGGTGCTGCTCGCTCGTGTGGGTCGTGCCCTCGCAAAAGTTGCACTTGGCGTTGCTCTGCGCCGACCGGCTCTTGACGCCCGTCTCGAGGATGCGGTCAATCGACTTGGTCATGGGCAGCAGCGAAAACGACGACGCCGAGCGACGCCCGACGCCCTTGCCATCTTCTTTGAGGAAAATCTTGACGGCCGCGTCCACGTAGCCTTCGGCCGTGGGCGGGAACGCGTGGACCGTGTCGGACGGATGCATGACGACAATGACCTGCTCGGGCTCGTACAGCAGCCGCATGCGCGCGGCAAAGCCAATGTCGCCGACGCGTGGCGAGCCAAAGCCCACGAAATTCACCTTGCTCGTGTCAAAACCTTCCATGCGCGCGCGATCGCCAATGTGGAGCATGAGCAATTGGCCCAGCATACCGCCCATGCTGTAGCCCGTGACGTGGACCGCAGCACCCTGGGCAACGTACGCAATGATGGTCTCTAGAAGCCCCTGTTCAATCATGTCGTCCATGTACTCTTTGATCGACTTGTGGACGCGCACGGTACGGGCCTTGCTCACGCGCACGGGGTTTTCCGAGTCCGAGTCGTCGCTGCCGTGGCGACGGCGACGCGCTTGGTGGGAATGGATGGCTGGCGGCTGGTCCAGGATGAGCGAGTCAAAGTGGCGCATACGCGGCTGCTGCATGATCCGCTCAAGCGGCTCAATGCCCGAGGCCTCAGTGAGACCGCGGTTCAGCCCCACCGCGAGCATATTCTGGAGGCTTTGGCGAATGCGCGTCTGCTCGCCGTCGCTCCAGGCCGAGCCAATCTTGCTCAGCATGTAATGGAGCAAACTCGACGCCGGCGCATAGTCGCCCGAAATGGTCGACGCCACGACACTGAGCGTCGACGACAGCGACACGTTCATGATCTCGTCGCGCACATCCGTGAGTTCTTTTTCGGCCCAGCCCGACCAAAAGTCGCCCCAGAGATCCTTAATGGTCTCGGGCGTGCCCGCGGGACTAAACGCGACGACAACGTCCAATCCGGTCTGGCCCGACTTGTGTTCAATCTTGCTTTCCCACAAGTGGGCCCGTGCACAATGCGAATTATTCTGAAAAATCTCCTTGAGCTCGTACACGGGTGCGGCGCCGCCGGCGCCGCGGCGGTCGGCACAAATCTTGACACCTTTGCCAAACTGGACATTCTTGTTGCCATCGGCGTCTTCGTTAATGAGGTCGCGTTCCTTGAGCATGGAAAACTTGGCCGAGAGCAGCAATAATTGCTTGCCCTTCCCCAGAATCTGCCGCGTGCGCCGGAAATTGCGGTGCAAGTCGGCAATCGACGACGCAAACGCATCGTTAATGTCTTCGTCCTCGGGGCAGCTCACGATCGTGTCTTCTTGTTCCGAGACCAACAAAATCTGGTGCGGATGCTCCTTGCGGTTCGTGCCGGCCACGACATCGACGCCCCACTTTTCCAAATCGTCGTGGGCCTGCTCAATCATCTCATTGTCGTCCAAGTGGTGCTTGAATGTCACGACAAACGCCTTGGGGCACCAGTCGCGGCGAATCTTGCGAATCAAATTGGGCGCGCGCACAAAATTGACGGAAAATTCGCCATTGCGGGTCTTGCTGTTCGTAGGTGACGTCGCCTGGATCGGCATGTAGAAGTCTGTGACGCTCGCTGCGAGGATCACGATCGCGCGCGTCTTGGCGTCGTTAATGGCTTGGGTTGATAGCTTGAGCAATTGCAAGTACTGCTGGACACTGGTAAACGGAATGTTGAGCAAGCGGTCCTTGGACTCGTGGTGGAGCCGCACGATGTTCTCAAACCGCGTCTTTTGCCGGCGGTCGACGCCGTCCAGCACCATCTCGTCATCGCGTACGTGGAACATGTCCATGAACGCGCCATTCTTGATATACTTTTGGAAATGGCGCGTAAACGGCTGCAGCGAATCTTCGCGATGGACGAAAATCACAGCATAGCCGAGATGCAGCAAGTACTCGGCGCACGCTGGGCCCTGGTACTCTTGCACTTGCGACGACTGGTCGACAAAGCTCTCGGCGTCGCCGTCGAGCGGCACGGTCGTCGCGCCCGACGTCACGAGTGCAATGCCGCGGCGCTTGTCGCTCGCGAGCTGCGCCTCCACAAACGCGTGGAGTTCCGTCTCGATGCGCGGCAATTGCCAGCGTGCGTCTTCGCGGTTCTTCTTGAAAAAGTCGTCGACAAACGCGTCCGCATCGGACGCGACTGTGCCGCCGCCAATGCGCTGGATCAGCGTGCCCCACAGCGCCATATTGGTAAGGTGATGTCAGTGCGTGCGAGAAAGAATCCAAATGACGCGCCTTCTGGATCAGTTGCCAATGTCGACGTCGACGGCGTCTGCACACGGGAACAAAAATCCACGGAAGAAAAATGTTCCGCCGGAGAATCGAAACCGGGATTCCAAGCGTGATGACAGGCGAAACTCCAAGTGTGCGTGAATGGATGCAAGTGTGAAGAGGAGCACTTTTTTGTTTTTTTTTTGCTTGCGCCTTTGCTTGCGCCAGATCGCAAAGACGAAAAAAAAGAAGTGGGAACCGCGCTTGTGACATCCGCCTCGTCGCTTTCCGCGCTTGCCTTCCAAAAATAGTCACTTGCGTTTTGTATGGTCGAGGTGGCTAAGTGCGATTTTGAGGGAAGGCGCGTCACGACGCTGGTTAAATAGAACGTGTTGCGACACGACAACGACACGACCACCAACGAAAAAACCCAGTTCACTGCAACTCCATGAAAAAACAACATAGTTGGCCAACGATCCACATGCCATCCCGGCTGTCTGTCTGAACTACGAAATGGAGGATGATCTTTCGCTGTATGCTCTGCCTTACTCGTACACTGTATCTGCGTCGTGTATACAGTACTGTACTGTAGCGCAAAGGCACAAGGCTGGCGTGCGGCGGCTGCAGTCGTTTTCGTGCCGTCTCTTCTTTCACCAATGGATGCGTGCCTGAGAGTGAAGGCTTCCATCCATGTTGCTATTGACGATCTTCAGGATGCTTTCGTGGGAACTCCGCAGAAGGCAATGTACGATATCATAGCGTGGGCATACGTTTCGTCTCCATACTGT
>JAADVC010001136.1:0-12185 GCA_023334575.1 Pythium volutum | reverse complement strand
GGGAGCCAAGGGGGTCTCCACGAGAGGTCCTGTGGGCCTCTCGTTTCCTTTCGTGGGAACTATGACGTCATTGCTATCATATCCAATGATATAGTTTCTCGTAGAATACTTGGACAATATTATATATGACAGAATATTGTTATAGACAGAGATAATGACGTGGTGATTGATCCATCTTCAACAGGGGCGTCAACAAAATACCTCAAGATCTTCGGGTTAGAAAATCGGCATTATAGGATAAATGATGTCCGATCTTCCCACTTCTGCATTTTGGAATTCTATGATAACATGTAAGGCATATTGGGCGTAGAATATGTGATTCGTTGCGATCTTTTGAGAACTGGAAGTCCAGAGTCTGTCCGACTGAGGAGATCAATTCCTCTCGAATATTAATATCGTCTTGTTCGGATGCAAGTAGGTTACCGTAGGACTGTGTACGTCTAACATTCTTGGCGGATATCCAGACTGTGAAAGATCATCCGCCAAGATGAGAGCGGTAGTGATCCGCAGTCGCTCGCGATGGTCTACGAGGTCTCGTCGTTTGATGAGAATATCTCTTGCCAGGTTTTGCGGGATGAACGAATGGGTTACACGAATGTTACGTGAAAGTAGTCGGGCGTGAATGTTGAGCGAGGCCGGTAGAGGCAACATTCTCACAAAACGCTATAAAGTTTAGCAATTTATTTGTTATCACGATATTTTTTCGTAAGCGATTCATCTCACCCTAGGATTATAATTATTACGATAATGATCAAGATATCTGCTTATACAAGAATTTTGGTGGATTCGGATCCTCGTAGAAACTCTGGATATAAATATCCAGAGAATACGGTAGTCTCCGGAGCTTTGTGTCTCGAACTGACCTCGAAGATATATCTGGGACCATCACTCATGACGAGATCAGCTGAGCTGGTTGGCAATCGCATTGAGCGCAAAGACACGTCCAACTCCAATGCTCACCATCTCCTGACCTACTACTAGTACCGGTACCGGTACAGTGACCTGTACCTCTTTGAAGTTGGGAGAGGTGGTCAGTTCATTCGTGTGGCTGCTGTTCAATGTCCGACTTCAAGTCGGCTGGCGTCTTTGTGTCTTTGGTCAGGCAGACTCGTGTTACCTGTGTGTACTTTTTGTCGACTGGACCTTGCCTTCCACTTCCACCCAAAACGAGCTACTTGCAAAGGCACACTACCCAAGAGATTAGGATACCGACCACTCGCCACAAAATGGTGTAGCGTCTCTCGTGTCATTGCCGCGTGTCCACGTTTCCTCCTTCCAACAGAGTCTCTGTCTTGGGAGGCCGAACCAATCTCGGGTCATTCTACAACTTGCTTCCAAGTCCCAACTTCCCAATCACCAACTTTCACTGAAGTCGTTCTCCTCACCAACCCCATGGTGGTCAAGGCTTTCATCCCACTGCTGCTCGTGACGCTCACGACCATGGCCTCAGCGACCACGTACTTGCGTTCGCTCGCTGTCTCGGCCGGCGATGACGGCTTTTGCTCGGCCGAACAATACGTTGAAAACGGCTTCGACTATGAAGGCAACGACCTCGCCAACGTGCCTTCCGTGCCCAGCACGGCGTGCTGCCAGGCGTGCCGCAATGTCCCCGACTGCAAGGCCTGGTCCTGGTCGGTCGCCAGCAACGGCACGTGCTGGCTCAAGAGTGACCGCGGCCGCGCGATCGCCAACCGCTACGTGCGCTCGTCGCTGGTGCCGCCCAGCGGCGCGTCGCTCTCAATCTGCGGGCCGTACACGGACGTCGACTTTACGGGCAACGACATTGGCGGCGTCGGCGGAGCGAATGCCGAGAGCTGCGTGTCGACGTGTCACGCATACCCGGGCTGCCGCGCGGTCGCGTGGTCGAACCAGAACGGCGGCACGTGTTGGCTCAAGTCGGCGAGGGGCCAGGCCGTCATCAAGAAAGGCGTCGTGGCCTCGGACGCCTTCTTCTCGTTTTCGTGTGGACCAGTCTGTGCGCTAGACGCGGACGTCGACTATACGGGCAACGACATCGGCAGCGCCGCCAGTGCCACACCCAGCGGCTGCTGTGCGATCTGCGCCAAGACGCCGAAATGCCGCGCGTTTGCGTGGAGTAACCAAAACGGCGGGACGTGCTACCTCAAGAACCACGCCGGTCCGCGCGTGGGCAAGAGCGGCGTGACGTCGGCCGTCGTGGTGCTCAACCCAACGTGCGATGTCTCGCAAGGCACAGACATTGTGGGCAACGACGTTGCCAACGTTCCCAGCACCGACGCTGGCGCGTGCTGCTCGATCTGCAACGACCGCGCCGACTGCAAGGCGTACACGTGGTCTCCGCACGAGGGCGGCACGTGCTGGCTCAAGAACGCCCAGGCGCCAACGGTCGCGAACGCGCAGACAACGTCGGGTGTCGTGCGCGCGTAACAAAAGCACGAGCATCCCACACACGGCACACAACCGAGTGTCAGTACAAGAAAACAAAGAGAGAAAAAATCCACTTGCATGTTCCCACTGCCTGACTTACAGAGCGTTTAGAGAATGCCGTCTTGTTCATTACGGTTGCAGCAGCCGCTTGTGTTCTTCTTCCTTGGCGATCTTTTCTTCTTCGAGCGTCTGCGAGGCGAGCACGTAGCGCGCGTCAATCTTGCCCGTGGGCTGCGAGTTTGCGTACGCACGGGCCGTAAACTGTGGGTTCTCTGCGGCAGCCTTGGCGTACTTGAGAATGGCTTCGCGTGGATCTTCTTCTCTAAACGAATCGCCCTTGATGTGGTTGCTCATAAAGTACTGCGTAAACGTCGATGTACCGCTAATGCGGCCACCCATACCAGGCCCCGTGAGGGGCTTTTCCGGCGCCTTGGATTTCTTGGGATCGGCACGGGTCTTTTGGTACTTTCGCTGGTGGGACATTTCGTCACGATACATGGGCAGCGCATGCGGATTGTGGATCGAGCCGACGCCGTCGACACGAACGCCATAGTCGACAGTCTGCACAGTCGTCTTTTTCTTCGTGGCACTGAGCAGCACGCCCTTCTGGCTCATCCCAGGATCGTACAGCACACGACAAGAGCTGCTCGAGCTGCCCACAAAGAGCTGATTGATACCGTGGTGCCACTCGACACAAACTGCACTCTCGTCCGTCTGCATCTTAACGCTTGCAATTGGCGTGAGAAGACTCGGTGTGTGAACGTCCAGAAAGTGCACTTGGCCCGTTTGGTCTTTGCCTTTGCGTACACACGTGCCGGCCGCGAGACACGTGCCAGCGGCATTGAACGCAACGTTGCACGTGCCAAAGACACCTTCAATGCCCGTGAAGACCTTGAGTGGCTTTTGAGTCTGGCGCAGATCCCACAGTTTGACCGTGTCGTCCGAACACGCACGCGACGCGAGAATTCTTCCGTCGGGCGAGAACCGTACAGACGAGACGCCGAGATCGCCACCGCCTTCGGCGTGGGCATCACGGATTGTGATGGCGGGGCCAGCGTAGGCTTTGCGTGGGTCAATACACTGGATCTGGCCGTCCATCGTGCCGCATCCGACCAGCGAACCATCCAAATTGTATCGACACGTCGTGACACTGGATCGCTTGCCCTTCTTACTCTTGGCCTTAAGCACGGTCGTGTTGGTAACCTTGCCCAGCGAGAGCTTGCCATCCAAATTCCAGACCCGGACCGTGCCGTCCAGCGAACTCGAGATCATTTGATCGCGTAATTGCGGGTGCCAGGCCGCACCCGTCACCGTGTGCGTGTGACCACTCGTCTTGTTCATCTCCACGACGTACATATCCCCTTTGGCAAACTGGAGTTCTTCAACACCTTCTCGACTGAGCACCTTGGGTTGGCAGCCGCTGGTCGCGACAAGCAGGCGGTCCCCAGACGGGCTGTGACTGAGCGCGACAATCGGATGGCCTTCGTCGGGTTCGGCGTCTCGAAACGGACGAATCTGGCGTGCCATACCAGCGAAATCCCAGAGCTTGACGTGGTAGTCGAACGAACCAGTCGCGACGCGCGCGCCCGGCGCGTCGACCGCGATACACGATACGGCTTTGCTGTGGGCCGAGAGCGTCACGTCGAGCGCCATGGGGATCGTGTAGCGAGCGGCGACATCGTCCTTGGCGTCGCCGCTTTCATCGTCGTCGTCGCTACTCTCGCTTTCAGGGTCGTCTTCTTCCACGGGATCGTGAGGGCGAGACTTTGTCGCTTGCTTCTCGGGCGTTCGATCCCGCGCAGTTTGCTGATCCTGTGTCTGTGTCGTTGCTGGAGTCTGCAGCATGGCCGTTGTCATGGCTGCGATTTCGTCTTGGCGCTGTTTCATAAAAAAATGAGTTTAGATCCAATCACGATACTAATGGTCATGGAGGCCACAATATACCATACCTTTTTCCGTGCTGCCGCAAAGTCGTGGTCTCCCCCAAGCGCCGTTTGGTCCTCTTGCTCAGGGTCGCTTCGACTACGCTTGACGCCACCAAAGCTTTGCGGCAGTTCATGCAGCGCGTCGGCGTCGACCGCGCTCGCCGCGTCGTCCAATTTGGTTTCCTTGAGTTCCAATTTCCGCACATTGTACTTGCGCGTACTCGCGCCAAACTCGATACAGTCGCCCTCTAACAAAACACAAAATAAAATATCCATTAGTATTCAAGAACCACTTCCATTAGGAACCGGAAACACACACACACCTGCAAGCACACGCGGCTCCATGGGCTTAATCTCCTTTCCGTTCAGGAACGTGCCCTGCGCCGAGTCCAAGTCCATGACCACGACGTCGCCCTCGCGGTTGTGTGCGACCACGGCGTGCTGCCGAGAAATGGATGGGTGGTCCAGCGCGTAATCGCAGACGTCGCTGTTGCGCCCAAATAGCAGACACGCTTGGCGACCAATCGCGACCGTGTCGACCTCGGCGCCGTCTTTCAGCACCTGCAGCTGCGCATCGCGGCGTCGGCGCGCCGGCGTCGCCACCCTACGTGTACACACAGCTCTCAAGTTAGTAACGGTACGACTTTCACCATGCATACCGCTCTGTAGCCGACGCTACGCCGCTTCGCGCATACCATCCGGGTGCCTTGAACTTGCCCATGCTTTTGCTTTCCCTTGGTTGTGCGAAACTTTAGGAACCGCCACGGTCCGTCGTGTCAGCTAAGCACACATCGATAGAAATGGTTGGAATCCTTTAGGTTCTTAACTTCATGCCATCTGGAATTTTTTCCGACTGGCAACAACGTGGCACCACAATTGAAGATCTCCGGATACGATGGCCACGTCGTCGCTGCGTGCCGTCGGCGAGAAGCGCGCGACGCGCATCGACAAGGACATCAAGACCACGCAGAAGCATGGCCGCGTGCTGTCCTTTCTCTACGACATAATGTGGAGCTACCGGTACTATCCGTACTTTGCCGCGGTGCTCGTGCTCGCCGAGGCCGTGCTTGGCTACTTTATCATCCAGAAAGTGCCGTGTACGTTGCGTATATGCGTTGCTATGAAGAGGGGGAAGACAACTCAATGGACTATTAATCTATCTATTATGTGTGGGGGGAACAACAGACACGGAGATTGACTGGCAGGCGTACATGCAGCAAGTGTCGCAGTTCAAAGCCGGCGAGCGCGACTACGTCAAGATGTACGGCGGCACGGGCCCGCTCGTGTACCCAGCGGGCTTTCTCTACGTCTTCTCGGTCCTCCACACGGTCACGAACGGCGGCGAAAACATTCGTCTCGGTAGGTCCGCGCCATTTCTCCCTCTACATGAAAATACTAAACTGGCACCCCCTCTTCTTTCCTCACTACAGCACAGTACATTTTCCTGGGCTTTTACCTCATCACGATCGCTACGGTGCTCGCCATCTACTACCGCGCCCGCGTGCTGCCGCCGTGGGCCGCCGTGTTCCTCTGCATCTCGAAGCGGCTCCACTCGATCTTTTTGCTGCGGCTCTTTAACGACGGCATCGCCATGATGCTGCTCTACATTGCCGTCTACCTGTTTTGCCGCCAGCAGTGGCGTGCTGGCTGCGCCGTGTTTAGCTTTGCCGTGTCCATCAAGATGAACGTGCTGCTGTTTGCGCCGGCACTGTTTTTCCTGCTGCTCCAGTCGTGCGGCTTGCTGCGCACGGTCTACTATTTGGGCATTTGCGCGACCATCCAGCTCGTGCTCGCATTGCCGTTTCTGCGCCACAACTGGGTCAACTACCTCACCAAGGCCTTTGAACTCAGCCGCGTGTTTACGTTCAAGTGGACGGTCAACTGGAAGTTTTTAGACGAAGACGTGTTTGTGTCCAAGTGGCTCGCGCTCGGCCTGCTCGCGGGCCACGTGCTCTTTCTCGTGCTCTTTCTCGACAAGCATTTCCGCATCATCGGTACGTTCCAGGCCGTGCTGGCCAAGCCGTTTGCCATCTACGAACCGTTCCCGATCCGCGCCGAGGTCATTGTGACGTCGCTTTTTGTGATCAACTATATCGGCATTGTGTTTGCGCGCACGCTCCACTACCAGTTTTACGTCTGGTTCTTCCCGACGCTTCCGTACTTGCTCTGGAAGGCCAACGTACCGCTGCTCTTCAAGATCAAGTCGTTTTTGCTGATTGAGTATGCGTTCAACACGTTTCCGGCCACGCCCATGTCGTCCATGGCGCTCCAGCTCTCGAACGTGTTCATCTTGGTCTCGCTCTACTTTACGGACGACCACCACCACTACTTGCCGTACTTGGACGCCGAGGCGCGCCAGAACCTCATTGAGTTTATCAATGGCGGCGAGATCTTTGACGGCCCGCGCCTGCTGGCCATGTACTATGGCAGTGTGACCGAGGACCTCGCCGATGGCGCATTTGTCGCATCGATTGACGAGCGCGAAGTCATCATGACGCTGCCCAAGATGAAGCTCACGCTCGCAGTCGGATTTGGCAGCAGCGCGCCCGTGACGTCCGAAGGCTATGGGCGCCAAGTGCTCCAGGGCATGGCGAACGAGGCCCAAGGAGGGCTCGCCGCCGGTGAGACCATGGGTAAGGTCGTGAGCCGCGAGTACTACAAGGACAAGGCCGAGAAGGAATTAAACGAGGCCGCTGCCAAGAAGGAGAACGAGAAGAAACAGAAGCTGCGTCAGCGCGGCAACGCCGGTGGGGGCAACAGCGCCGAACCCTGACCACGCCACGAACCACCACCCGCCAAGTGAAGCCATCTCCAAACCAGAGAAACCTCTATAAACACATAAACACTCATAAATCTGGGCTTCCAGCATACAGATTCTATCGTAAATCACCTGTGATAGCGAATATATCGTTCTCCGCCAATGCCACTCGGTTCGTCGGTCTCACCTCCATTAGTCAACATTTGTTGACCACCACCAGGAAAGGATGACGGTCGCGCTAGCGTTTGAGACGGACGACGGCTCGCGCGCCATCCAGACGCGACTCGCTCTGGACACGCACGACGGCGTCCGTGAGGTCGACGCCGATCTCTTTGCATTCTACGATCTCACACGCACGGCCGAGCAGCTCCGCGCGGGCGGCTACACGAACATTGCGCTCCAGTTTCCCGACTCGCTGCTGGGCGACGCGCCGCGCGTGCAGCGCGAGCTGCAGCGCGTGCTTGAGGGCATTGACCGCATCTTTGTGCTGGGCGACACGTCGTACGGGAGCTGCTGCGTCGACGAAGTCGCGGCGCAGCACTTGCGCGCCGACTGCATTGTCCATTTTGGCCGCACATGCCTCAGCACGACGTCGCAAGTGCCCGTGGTCTATGTGTTTGGCAACGCGTCGGTCGATGTCCAGCAATGCGTCGCTGCGCTTCGCCCGACCATAGCAGACTGGTCGACGACGCAGCGCGTGCTCGTGCTGTACGAGCCCAGCTACCACCACGCGAGTAGTGCGATCCACGAGGCGCTCGCGGCCGCATGGCCCGACCGCCGCGTGCTGTACGGCGACATGCCGACGTTCTTTGACCCGCAGAACGCCGACCACCAGCGGCGGATCGCACTGGAAAGCGGTGGCGTCGTGGTCGAGACCGAGACTGAGGGCACCGCGAGCGTGAGCATTGGCGGCCAGCAGATCCGGCTTGAAGCAGAGGATCCGCACGAGATCACGGGCGACGGCTATGCGCTCGTGTACATTGGCACCGAGTCGCCCCACTTGACGAGCGTGCTCATGCGTTACAGCGGCGTGCCGTGCGTGTCGTTTAGTCCACCGACGGGAAGCGTCCGCGCCGAAGGCGCGAGCGTTAATCGCTCGCTGATGCGGCGCTTTTACCTCGTCCAGCAAGCACGTGAGGCGCAGATCATTGGCATTCTCATGGGCACGCTGGGCGTCTCCAAGTACCTTGACGTTGTCCACAGTCTCCAGCGTCTCATCAAACAGTACGCGCTCCGATGGCTACCGTCTCATCGTCAGCACTTGGCTGACTCAGTTTGTGGTTTTCTACTGTAGGAGCGGCCGCAAGTCGTATCTCTTTGTCGTGGGCAAGGTCAACGTGCCCAAGCTCGCCAACTATGCCGAGATTGACGCGTTCGTATTGGTCGCGTGCCAGCAAAACTCGCTCATGGACTCGAAAGAGTACTTTAAGCCCATTGTGACGCCGTACGAGCTCCAGCTCGCACTTTCGGACAATGACGAGTGGAGCGGACAGCTCAAGACGGACTTTCGTGAGGTGCTGCCGCTGCTGGCGAGTGCCACACAGAGCCTCGCGGCCGAGCAAACCGAAAATCCCGGTCGAGAGAACGATGGCGTGGATGACGATTCGGACAAGCCCTTCTTCTCGCTCGTGACGGGCACGTACACGACGGCCGGGAGCCGCGCTGTGAGCCATGTGCAGCAAGAGGCCGGGGATGACGAGAACAGCGCAACGTCGACGGCACTGCAAGTGCGGAACGAACACGGTGAACTCGTCGCGTACCGAAGCGAAGCCGCCGAGTTCTTGGCGACGCGCGAGTACCGCGGACTGGAAGCGCGCATTGGAGAAACGCCGGCCCACGCGGCCGTCGAGGGCGCTACGGGGATCGCAAGAGGCTACGCGCATGAGCACTAGCAGAAGAGCAACCAATACACAGGCATGGATGAATGGAAATTTACATACAGCAAACATCGAGATCGAGAGGGGGGAAAAGGGGGCTCGGTCAGAAGCTGTACTCGGAGCTGCGTGTGATCTGGTCCGGGTCGTGTTCGTCGTGCTCGTGGTGGAGATCGTGGCGAAAGTCGTCGAGTGATGAGCTGCTGCGCATCGCGCGCGTGGGTCGGTCGCTGGACTCGGGCGACCCGTCAAAGCCGTGCGACATCTGAGTCCACCGCATCGCATCGTCGAGCTTGCGGAGAATCTCGGGATCGTCCGAGTTGGCCGACGACATGGAATTGCGAGGCGAGTCGCTGTCGTATACACCGCTGTCGTGAAGCATTGCCACTGGGGATGTCGTGGGTTCGTGCTGAGGTCGCACCGGAGAGGCGCCCAGTGAGAGACTGCTCGAGCGCGACGGTGCTATAGCTACATCATCTTCACGTGGGGACGAGTCGAGGCGGTCCAAGCGGTACTTTGGAATGGGCTCCTCGCTCGGTCGCTCGCTGCGTCTCGGTCGAAAGACACCTCGAGACACGCGCGACGAGGTCCATTTGTCGGGCGTCGTGACCAAGACAAAGTGGAGTTCGCCCGCGGCCATGGCGCTGTGCGCCGTTGTGGTGCGATGGCTGGGTCTTGCCTTGGTTTCGAACGGTGACTGCCACGTGACGCTCTTGCTCTTTGGTCGCCGAGGAGTCGCGGGGTTCGCATACTCGCACGGGTCGGGCGGATCCAGCGCAACGCTTGCGTCTGGCGAGAGGAAGGCAGGGTGCTCTTTTGTCTCGGGCTGTTTCTTGTTACCAAGCCGGTGGCACGCCAGCACGAGATGGATAGCGCACACTATGGTCACGGGAATCGACATGAGCGCGAGAGCGATCAACAGATCATTTGTGATGGGCCTCGCTGCGGTCGCAGTGGACGGCGCGACCGTCGTGTTCGCACTGGCTGATGGCGGCTTTGTGCCGTACGCGGTACTGAGCTGGGCATCCATAGAAGCAGACGCATGAGTGAGCGCGTGGCCTGGCGCTGATACGTTCGAGGCCGACATGCGGCTGGCAGTGAGCAATAGCGCGAACAGAAGATACACGCTCTTCATCTCGAACGCGGTTTTCGGGGGCAATGTTTCTTTGTGGCTTTCGTTCGTCTTTGACTGGCGGCCAACGGAAGGAGCGAGGATTTGTCTTCATCCGAAGAATGCTGCCCTGGCGCCTTGTTTCGGATTTTTGAACGTGCAGGAGAAAACAAGATTCTCTCCGTTGGGAAAGGGCGGCAATCACGTGGGCCAAATAAGATGCGGCCCATTTCACTTGAAGCGCAAATTCTCAAAGTAGGACAAGCGCTCGTCCATGAACTGAATGAGGCCTTCTTTTTCGTCGATCGTCGCCTTGAGCTTTAGTATCGTCGTTCTGTACCAAACATCAGAGCCACATAAGTGCGCATGCTTCGTTACGATGGTGATTGCGACGTACAGCAGCTGTGATAGCTCACTTGGAGGCGCCGACGCATCAGCTTTTCCAGATGGAACCATCGAATCCGCTCTCGATTTCTCTATTGGTAGGCCGGTGTCCGTCTCGGTCGTTGCATCGGCACGCTGTGAAAAACAAACACTAAAGCATGAGACCACGGGTCGTTCCATCATCATGTTCTCGCTGTGGTAAAACCGTACCTGACATGACTCGACTGGTGGTGGCGGACTGATCGACTTCTTGAATAATTTCGTGGCAATCCCTTCGATCGGCCAAACTTCTTCACTGTTATCTTCATCCTCATCATCTGAGACCCCTTGTGACTGCATGGATGCTGGTAGAGCTTCGGCAATGGAACCCAATTGGCGCTCGTGCACAGTAGACATGGGTGCATCCTCCTGAAGAATGGCTTGCGAGAACCACACGTCCAGGCTATTGAGGTGTTTCAAAACCACCTTTTCAGCAAGCTGCTCAGTCGGGTTCGTTGATGAGGTCGCCGCTTCCGTTTCTGGCCGATCTTCCGACGGAGGACTACTGGACTTCGGTGTTTCAGCGACCATTTGGGCGACTCCCTGCAAGTCGCTTGCCTTATCCTCGTCATGAGAGAGAAGTTCGCTTCGTGCTCGCAGCTCTTCAGTTCTTGCCAAACGATGCTCTGCCTCACCTGCGCGCGCAGTCATTTCATCAAGCTGGTCTTGCAGCACTTGGATCCGGACATGCATATCGCTCATCAAACCGTTGTACATGCCCTCCCAATCTGCATTGTCACTGTCGCCGCAGACGGAACGAAGGCTGTTGTATCGGCTCTCATCATCCCCAATAGTCTTCCGTATTCGTTCGCGATCTCTTAAACCGTCGGCACGATCTTCGAGCGAGATGATCGCTTGCTGCATCATTTTGAGTTCATCTTGAGACTGAAAGAGCTGCGCCCGCTGGGTGACATAGGTTTGGGATAATTTTCCGTACTTGTCGGACCATTCTTCGACTTTGCGGGTGGCGATCTCCATCTGACGCTCGAGTTGCTCTACGACGGCATGCTCAACGACATGTTTTGCAGTCATTTCGACAATGTCATTGTTGAGTTGGGCGACAAGCGCTTGCATCGCACACACTTCGTCACGCAAACAGCAAACTTGGGCATTGTGGCTGGTCACGTCAATCGTACGTTCAACAAGTAACGCTGCGAATGATTCCTCGCGAGCAACCAACTGTGTGGTTGCTTTCACTTCTGATGCTCGATGCTTCGCCAAGTCGTCTTCCACTCGAGCCAACTGTAAACTCTGGGACCAGAATTCTGATGCGAGAGTCGAGTACCTTTCTTCTGTCCCCTCAAGCGTCAGTTGAGTTTCGCGCCTTTCTTCGTCAACGATTTCAAAGCGAGCGACCGCTTCTCGCTGCATATCAGACGCAAACGTCCACTTGTCTTCAAACTCGGAGATGCGATTGGTCAGATCACTCACGGTATCTCGAAGCTTACCACTACAATCGAGAGCCGCCAGCAACTCACTCTGCACCGACGCATGACGCTCTTCAGCAGCTCGCACCTCGCCTTCCAGCTCCTCCACGCGACACGCAGACGCACCACACAACGCCTTTGCAGCCGACAACTCGCCCTCCACACGCACCGACAGCTCCGAACGACTCGCCTCGGAAGACAGACACAGCGCCGCATGCGTCGCCTCCATTTCCAACACACGCGCATGAACCATCGTCAACT
>JAADVC010001135.1:0-12189 GCA_023334575.1 Pythium volutum | reverse complement strand
TTCCGACGGCGAGCGGGTATCCGACGGCGTTGCGTACGAAGCACCGGCCGACTGAATACATGATATGGTACTGGCTATGTGACCGATATCATTAATGCACGTGCGTGGTCAAAGCTCTTCATGAGCTCTCACCCACTACAAGTACTGCTGATTGCAGTTGCGCGCACTAACCAATGCTGGTTCGAGACGCTTTCAGACGATCCATACGATCCATACCACACCGACTGTGCACCACCGAGTCGTAAGCAATTGAAATGCGTGCGTCCACTGACAGAGAGCCCGGTGAAACAACACCAAGAGTCCATTGTGGGTGTGGTCAGAGGAAGGCGACAGCTTGTCCGATTCAGAGGTATGAAGTACTATGCAACTGAGGCTACATCTAGAATGAGACTCGAGTATGTGAACGTGGGTTAGAATCTCGACGTCTGGCACACAAAACATTGATATCCCTACGTCAAGTTTCAATTACAAGTAAAATATGAATCCCTCTCCCTCTTTCTTACTCTCTCTCTCTGTTCGGTGCTTATTCGCTGGTGCGATCCCAGTACGAGCAGGCGCACCATCCCCACTGGTAAGTTTCGACACCACCGCTGCGGTACACGGGCAACGCGCACCAGTGTCGCGCTCTAGGGTCGTGCGGCTTTGGATCTCGGCGATGAGCGTCGTTCCGTCTTCGGCATGGTACGACCAGAAGGGCAGACAGTCGCGATCGTTGAAGTCGTCCGTGTACTTCCAGTGGACATTTTCGATGCCACCCGAGCGGTACGACCTGAGCATGCTCCATTTCCGTTCGTAGCAATCGTATGGACCGTCGCGGCGCGTGTAGTAGTACCACGCAAAAACCGCGCGCTGGGGAAGGAGGCACATCCGCGACGAGGCGAGGCCGTAGTGGGACGAGTTGAACGGGACGAGATCCAACGGGGCCGATGCAGGTTGTGCGCTCGCTAGCGCCACAGTCGATACGATGGCTGCAAGGATGGCACCGACGACATGCATGTCTGGACGTGGGTGGATGCTTGGAGCTGGATTCGAGCTCGATTGAGACTTGGCAAAAGGTGGAGTGTTCGCCCATAGTATGGTCTGAATGCCCCACGAATTCGAGTGCTATATCCGCTAGTAGTAACATTATTCTGTTGGTGTGCTGAGTCCCATAGTACCAAGAACCTTTGTTCATCAACTGCAATCATTACAAAGGAACGGCGTCATCAACGGCAGAATGCACACCATCATTGGGACGAGATGTAGGTAGGTAGCGCTCGAATCGGAAATCTACTCAAATAAGACGATCACTTTCGTGCGCTGCAATGTAGAACCAACGATAGCGACGAGTGATACCAGCGAGCAGCTACAGCTGTTGTAGTCTGCAGCAGTGGGAATGAACTTGCACATGTAAGAGTTTCGAATGGGCTATTGCCACAAGAAGTACGACTGACCCCACCTCACGATCCAGACGTATTTGCGCCAAGGCTGGGAGGGTTGGCCAACATCCCTATGAACCGTGGGTCGACTGTGGATATAAGGATCCCCCTTCTCGACATGCAGTTCGTGATACCCACACACCAAAACCAATCCCAATGATGGCGACGGTCGTTAAGATGATGATTCCCTTCCATTATGCAGTTGCCATCAAACCCGTGTCATAGAGTATTTATTGGACGCACGTACCGTGACCCTGTCTCCCACGTGATGTTATACTGTACACAATGGAGAGAGGGTGGGCTACGGTGCCAATCATCGAGTAGAATTTTCGGCGCACCAAGTCATCACTGGCCATTGCGTTCTTCAATGTAAATAGAGATGGGGGCACGATACATGTACCCTGGTGTGACTGACGAGTACTTTGCTCCCTCGAGCGTCGTGGGACTCCTGTGATGCCACCGGAGACAGTTGCATAGCCCATCCAACCTTGGAACCGGACCTCTCTACTGTACTCACTTCTGGGGTCCACTGCCCGGCCATCGAGAGAACACCCACTCAACCTATTTCCAAGTCCCAAACGGAAATACACGAACAACTTCGACGATCCCGCGTGTTTGGAGAACTGGACGTACTATGCTGAAGATGGAACGACACGCATCGCGAACGTCCAGGGCCGCACGACATTGGAGCGCGACACGCGACGCTGGTGTGCGCTGCCAGTCTACCGCAGCGATGGCGTCGAAAACTACCAATGAGCGTGGTGCTGCTAGGCGTTAGCGACCACCGCACATCAAGAAGAAATTCTATGTCTGTTTTGAGAGAGAGAGAGAATTCGTAGTGCATCGGTTCCCGTAGTAGGTGTACCGCATAAGGTGTCGTAACTTAGGGACACGGTGCCTCCGTTGCTTGCCACTAGGGCTGGTGCTTTAGTCCATTGGCATATTCGGTTGACGAAAAAGGTCATATTTTGGATCTGTCTACGAATCATGCGACTTGTGATAAAATCAATCGAACTTCAAAACGAACCCTTTCGAACCAGGCGTTCGTTCTAAATGAAAATTTCAACAAGTAGTCACTCGTAAGACTCCTACGAATGATTTAGTCCCTACCACACATCCTAGTCCTTCTTAGAATTCGTTCCTAAACTGTCTTTTTAGGATTTGGCCCATCCTAACTTGCCGCCATTGTTTTTAACCAAGTGGAAGCAGAGTGTATCGACGGACGGCCGCGCTAAAGTCCAACGGCAGATCGTAAAGCACGCTCAACTCGTACCGTACCGGCAAAACCCACCGGAAATACACGGACAACACGAACGACCCCGAGCGTGTGAGCGACTGGGATACTACACCGAAGACGGAACGACGTTCACCACCAAGATTCGAGGGAGGGTGACACGGCGTGAGTTTCCTGCCCGTATACCGTTCCGGCGGCGCCGTATACTGCCAATCAGGGGACTGTAGCTGTTGGTATGAAGGCCAGCCCGGGCATCAAGCCCAACGAACGCGGACACGTTTTTAATGCCGGAGGTGTGATCGTGAGGACAACACTCGACGCGCACCATGCAAGGGACACCACCACCTTGGGAATTTTGTGAGAACACACTATCTGCTTCGAACCCAGTCATTATCGGCCCTGCAACCCCTAGTGAAGAACAGGATGTATCCACACGCAGGAGGCAGTAGATTTGTTCCCTTTGGCGTTTGGGGTACTCTTGCGAATCGGGATGCACACCCTGCATGGGCCACGGAACCATTCACTCTTCCTTTTTCCAAGTCCCCAACAAGTCCCCAACAAGTCCCCAACAAGCCCCAAGTCCAAGTTTCCATCATCCAAGATGAAGCTCGTCTGTCTGGTTCTTCTCGCCTCGATCGCCTCGGCTGGGGCGTCGACATCTCTCCAACGCACGGCTTCGAACACGTCGGCCCCATCGACTTTTGCTCCGGTCAACTCGTCCCAAGTGCGCTATGCTGGTGAAGCCAGTGATATCTCTCGCGTGGCGTGCGCCATGCCGTCGCATGCGTTTGGCAAGTGGTGGTACAACACGCGCAACGATGGTCCGTACGCCTGCTACGGGCGTGGCCACGACTCGTGGAGCATGCTGAACTCGTACCGCTCGGGTGGGAATGAGAATGTCCACTGGAAGTACACGGATAACGCGAACGAAGCCGAGTGTCTCCAAAACTGGGACTACTATGCCGAAGACGGGAAGACGCTTTACACCAAGGTCCAGGGCAGAACAACAAGTGCGCGCGATACTCGAAGCTGGTGTGCGCTGCCCGTGTACCGCAGCGGCGGCGCTGAATGGTACCAATGGGGGCACTGCAGCTGCTGGGATTCCGATTCGATTGGGGAGTGATGGAGTGATGAGAAGACGGAGCACCTGTGAGTTAGAGATGGACAGAGAGAGAGAGAGAAAAAAAGAGAGAAAGCGTTCCTAAGCTTTTAATTCTTTTACTGGCTGTACCGGGTTGCCTTTATATCTCTTGGTGGCGTGCGGGTGCTCTAGCCGTGGCCTCGCGCTCAAACTGTGAGCTCTGGAAAGCGGTCAGAAATGAGTGTGAGCAGGGGACATAGACATACTGAAATAGGTGATGTCGTGCCAACGGCAAGACTGGCTGATTTATGTACAAGTAGCTGGTCGTGCCCGCAAGCTATGTTGAAGTGTTTAACAGTTATAAATATTAGAGGAATTTGCAAAAATGTGCCGTTTTTTTATTTGCGAAATGGTGCCGTCTTTTACCCTCGGAGGCGTTATATTGCGCGGGAGCGGGAGCGAGCGGGTGCGAGTCGCGTAGACGTAGCAAACCCGCGCGGGGTGCCCGCGAAGCAGGGCCGTGCGGTATTTGCGGAGGTGGGCTCAGCGGCGAGCTCCCCTGCGAGCGGACCCATGCCGACGGCTTGATTCATCAATCTGGTTGCGTGGGTCTGGGGGTGCAACCCCCAGAATGCTTACCTGGTTTCCACCAGTTGCCAAATAAGGGGAAATCTGGCACCATTTCGCAAATAATTTGAGAAACCGGCCGTATTTTTTACAATAATATTAAAGTAATTTTTCGGAACGACCATGGGTTCCATGCTTGCCTAAACCCTGGATCTGCAACAAACCAAAGTGATGCCTCGGGGTGATGCGCCCCCGGACAATCCTAGAAGCATGCAGTGAATAGAAAATCGGCGTGCTTAGCTGATGGCGAGCTCAGTACGCTATTCTCACTCCGTTAATGTCACCGCCGACAAAACGCCAAGGAGGATTGATTTGGACTTGGCGCACGTTTTTTGCGTTTTGTCGACTCGGCGCCCTTCTACAGTAGTATTCGATGTATCATATTGCGTTGACCCACTCTCCCTCATTGGAAGTAGATGCGATATCGCAATGATGGCGACGGTTCTTTCGACGATGTTGACCCTTTCGTCCATTCTCTCACTTCGTACTGTATGTAACCGTTGGCGCATAGGTGGGGTGGCTTGCCCGGCAATGATGCCACAACGCAGGGAGCGACTTCGGCACTTCCCCAGGCCCATGCCAAGAGCATTGCCACGTGGGACTGAAGCATTATCGGAACAGCTATCGTCACTCAAGGTATCGTATCTCATGGTGAGTGAGTGTACTAGGGTTTCCAATCACGAAAATATATTTTACAAGGATCTCGGCGGAGAAAATATAATCCAATATATTCGAAATATTTTCTACCACAACAGTGTCTTATTATAGTGGTCATTATTCCGCTCTAAGGCTACAGTATTCAACCCGTTGATGTTATATATACACTGGTTTAACGTAAAAGATCAATTCAAGGGCTATTTTTGGACCCTTAAGGAAGTGGGTTATAGCTTCACCAAAAAATCAGATGTCGTCATGTATGGGTTATGGATCTGATCGCAAGACTCATGGCTATATACCTGTATGGCTGCAACGCTGTGGTTCCGAAAGGGAATCATTTAATACGAGTATCTTACCGCTTGTACAAAAACCGGCTGTCAGGTTTAAGAGAACAGTTAACATCTTGCGTTCAGTATTGGGTAATATTTGTTTTCGAAGGTCCATTTTTGTATCGGTTTTCAAACAGGAAATAGAGTCTCCTAAACTGATCTATTCTACTAAACTGGTTTTTTTACGTTACAGTAAGGATAACAGTCAGCTCCAATTTTTTGGTAATTTCTGGCGTCACAATAAAAAATATAATATTAAAATTGCAATATATTTTAAAAATTATTGCAGACTCGGATTCTCTGGTCAATCCCTGCCAATCTGTGCTTTCTATTCATCGGTCTCGTCGCGTCTCGCTCAGTCTAACTCGTGCCGTGCGTGTGTGTGTGTGTGGCGTATTTGTTACCTGAGTTAGGAACCCGACAACCATTCGATCAGGCGGCGACAGTCGCCTGCCGTAAACATGCAAGTTTAGTCATATCGGCTAGACTACCTCGTGTGCGTTAATGAACACTCTGGTGACCGATCGCACGAGGGCCACGGTCCGGAATCGACGTGCCACATGACCTGGGATTCCGCCCCCGAAGGGTGGCCAGCAACAGTCCGTACGCGCGCTACAGCCCCGACAACAAATCGTGGAGTACGCTTAATACGTAACGCTCAGGTGGCATCGAAGGTATCCACTGGAAGTACATGTACGACGTGAACGACCTAGAGTGCCAGAGAGACTGTGACTACTAGTACTAATTATGATGAAGACGGAAAGACTCCCATCGCCAGGATCCGAGGCCGCGCGATGTCGGCGCGCGATACGCGACTCTGGTGCGCGCCTCCCGTTTACCGAAGCTGTGCGGGTCGAATAGTATCAATGGGATTTCTATATGTGCTTTGGTCGAGCGCAGACCGCGCGGCACGCACTCCCCCAGCGAGTGAGAGAATTTCCAATCTCCAGTTTGGAACGTGACCCATGAGCTCTGAATCAGAGTCTGATGGAGACCGAGCGTACACCGACAGCTTGGTATGGGCGCTGACGCTGCGGCCGACAGGCGCCAAGCAGAACTATCGATTGCAGGTGACAGTTGTGGGTGGATTCGACGACGTTGACCTGAATCCCATTCGCCTTGTGCTGTAAAGATCCTGCGTACGAGGCTGTCCACTTCGTTGTCGTAACTGTGACAGGCGAATTGTCCAGTCTTTTTCTTGTCGTGATTAGTGACGGCGAGACAGTTAAACTGTCTCGCCATCACTAATCACGACAAGAAAAGACTGGACAATTCGCTTCATCTAGTCTGTCTCCCACGTGCTTACCCATCACCCGTCACTGACAGACTCGAAGGGAGAAACTGACACGGCGTCAGGTTATCCCTTGAGTCTGAGAGTGCAAATTCTACAGTGTTGTTGGTCATGTTCGTCCAAGCACCCGGTTATCCCTTCGAGTCTGAGAGTGCAAAATTCTACAATGTTGTTGTTCATGGTCGTTCAAGCACCCATCAATTAGAAGCTTGTCGTGGAGTCTACCTTTCCTCGACCCAGACCATCGCTCCAGCAAAGGTCATAGTCGAACTTCCCGGTATAATACCGGGAAGCAATGATGCCATCGAAGGGGGGCGAATCAGGGATGTCGAAAAATCAATTGGTCGCTCAAATATTTCAATAAAGTCAGTCGAAATAATTCATTGCGCCGAACTTCAATAAACCCCCCAATAAACGACCGGATTTTGACATATAAGTCTCACTTAACATATGCTTCAGATCGTAATTGTAAGTCAATAAGCTCATTGACCAGTTATTTATTGACTCTTTTTTTTGGACGCAATAAAATAACAATACTATTTACGATATCCCTGGAGCGAATACCAGGTATTCGCTCCCCTTGATGGCATCATTGCTTCCATATTGGAGCGGTGTTTACTCCGCATGGACAGACCCATAACCGGGACACACCTGTACATAGTACAGTAGCGGGAGCTTGGTTACACACGTGTTGTGAAAACTGCTGATTCTCCATCCATCACTGACGAAGACCATTGTTAGGTCAATTATCCATGACACTTGACTGATGGGTCTTCGACATTATCCATGACCCGATGTCACATTGATTGGTCTTTCAGATCTGCCCGATTCAGATCTGCCCAATCACTGCGACACAGACTTTTTGTTGACTCTGCGGGACTGGACTTATCCGGCTGCGGTGCGTCTCCATTGTTCTGGTGGAGACTGTCAGTCTGACGGACGAGTAGCCAGTCCAGGATGGTGGCCCGCTTCGCCACGTGAAGGTGAGCTTGCGCTCCAGACTGGAGTCCAATGCCCTCCACAGGACCACAATTTATAGAATATCTCAGAAAGCTTGGAGAGTTAGAACTTCGACGCGATGGTCAGCGCACGGTATTAGTTTCGTGTGTACAAGGTCGAAAACCGCCGCTATTTAATAACGCGGCTGCCGAGGCTGTGATGTTTACCTGTTTAGGCTGTGACGTTTTAGGCTGCGATGTTTACCTGTTCTCAGTCAGACATTTACCGCTTTCTGGGACAAGCCGGAGACGGTCCATCCCGATCATGGACAGGACGCCACGAGAACAAAAACCTGATGATCCGATCCAAGTGGACCAACTTTGGGCAGCACATCACCCTATATTATGTGTAAACGGACCGTTTATTTCGAGTGATCGCTGACTGGCTTCTCGCCACGACACCGCCGATCCATGATTTCAACTTCCAGCGCGACCTCTTGGGTTTGTGGTGCTCAGTCGGAAAGTTGACACGCTGCTCAACAACCACCACCACGCCAAGAAAGACAGTGAACGATGCCGCCCGCTCGCTTTGCGAGTCCGTTCCCCAAGCTAAATCTCAGTCTCGAAGACCGCGAACAGCTCCATGCGACGGCCAGGGCTCTTGTCAACGAAGCGCAAGCCCTCTACGAGAGCTTTCTCTGGGACGACAAGAGCTCCATCGACGAGGCCAAGTGGGAGTGCATCAAGACCCGTGAAGACGTGCGCGTGTACCACGACCGCCGCCCCGACGCCGGCACGGGCAACGAGGACATGCACTTGCTGCTCACGGTCGGCACGGTCTTGGGCACGTTGAATGATGCCATGTATGGTGTGCTGAACCACACGACCGACGCCATGCGCATCAAGACGGCGTACATGAAGGACACGCTCATCGACAGCGCCGTACTGGAGACCATTGCCGAGCCGACGATAGACGACCCCTTCCAGTCCACCACCGTGCGGTGGTTTGTCAAGGGCTTGCCACTCATCGTACGCATGCTGTTGAAACCCGGAGACAATGTCTACATGGAAGCCACCGGCATGAAGCAGCTCCGCAACGGCGAGCGCGTGGGGTTCCACTTGATGCACTCGCTGAATTTTGCACAGGCGCCCACACTCCCCATGTACTACCGGTTCAACATGTCAGTCTGTACGCTCTGGCGCCAGCAATCGCCCACACGCGTCGAGGCGTTCCTGACGTCGTACGCGGAGCTCAAAGAGCGATTTACGGTGCCAGTGATCATCAAAGGAACGGCAGAGGCATTGGTGTCGCTGTGGCAAGTCATTGAGTGCGCCATGAACAAGAAGCTACTGTACCTCGTGACGCACAAGACCCAGTTCCAGCAGGGTGGCGATAACGGCAGTTGTGCTGGTGCGCAAGCCGCCGAAGAGTGTGGTTTGTGTGGGACCCACTCTCGCTCCGCGCGGCGTGACGCCAAGTCGGCATGCGCGATCTGTGTCAAGGCGGTTTGCAAAACGTGTCGCGTCAAGCGCGAGCTGGCATTCTTCTCGCCCGACGGCAAACTGCTCAAGCAAAAACTGCGGTTCTGTCTACTATGCCTGGGTGTCGCCCACCGCATGGACGCCGGGACCATTGCCGCCGCTGAAGTCCCAACAAAGCGTCGCCAATACTCCGGCAGTGTGCACAGTGCCCCATCCACCGTCAGCTTAACTGTTCTTGATCATCGCTCCTACAGCGATTCGTCCACGTTCAAAAAACTGTAGGTGCAGTCGCACAGTACATGGGAACGGTAGGGGCCTTTTATATTGTGCGGTAAATGTCTTCATCCACGTGGAACCAGTGGTACGAGTGAACCTGTCAATGAGAAAAAAAATCATCGACGAGAGATTTGAACTCGGGACGCACCTTACTAATACTGTAGTCGCTCCTATTTTTATTTAAAAAAATACGTAAAGAAACCTTGTTTGAGCCATTTGAACTTGAGGCACTTCCGAACAGGCCCACAACAACCCCGTTCTGCCAACGCTGCACCCTCTTTCACTGGGGTCTCGCTGGGGTAAGCAGACATGTCATATGGGGAGCATCCCGGTATCATTTAATCCTTGGAAATCTACGAATGCGTTTACGGTATCGAGACTTCCATAGTCAAATCACGAGAGTATCCCTCTATGGTGTTGTCACTATATGCAGCTTCGATACTACTGTAGTCAGAATTTGACGTTTGAACCGTTTGACGGTGGCTCAAGTCGTCACACGTATAATGGACCGATTCCCGTAGGAATCTGGAAGCTTTCTATCCTAAATCGGCGTTCTATCCCAAATTTTAGAAAACCCTCTATTCCCGCAAAAATCCTGTGATCTAGAACTCCTAATTTTCCGCCCGTGTTGGTCATCAATTGACCAAACACTCGTCGCTGCATGTCTTGCGCCGGAGGGCATACTTTGTTTCAATCATAGTACCGTACTAGCGATACAGTAGTCCGTTCAAGGGTGTCGTGGTTGGTGTAGTTGAGAAAGACAAGAACAGAGTTCAGTTGCTCAACGATATCGTTTCTCCCCGTTGGTGGAGTCTGATTGAGATACGGGATACACCGGGTCATCAACCCTTTAGTCCTTCTCGACTCTCAGCACCATACTGCGATCGTTGTATGTTGTCTTTGCTATTTGCGATTGCGATTGCTTTTGCGCTGTTACCGGTAGTCCAAATCGGATTTAGACCGTCGAGCACCGACAATTTAGCTTTTAGAACGCTTCCAGATTCCTACGGGAATCGGTCCAATAATTTCCAAATAGTAGGATATATCATTGAACATATCTCGATTTTGGACAAAGAGTGTGTGAAGTGTCCATAATATGGCAGAATATGGACACTTCACCACTGACGTTTCGCTTGGGTCCTTTTGGAAGTAGCAAATTTGACATACCACGTAGTAATACATACTTTGCATATTATATCAAAGTTGCTACTTCCAAAAAGGCAACGGTATTGTATCTGCTACAAGGCGTGGGCATGCAATCCGGAGCAATAAACTGGCGACCAACATCTCGGATATAGGGGTTAGCAACGACAAGAGCCTTTACGGCATCAATGTACCGCGCTAAATCCAACACAAACGATCATTAGACTCCTGGGTGCAAAGCCTTCCACGCGGACTAAAAGACCGATGCTCATAAGTACATGCAAAATGGATACCTTTCGCCAATATCAATATCCCAATATGGCTGGCTTTAGAGTCATATGGACACTGGTAGAAGGGGGAGACTGGACAATTGCATAGGGAGGGTATTGGGGGATATTGCTCCAGCGGCCAATAAATTATTGTAACTAGAATTATTGAATTTATTGGGGAACCAATAAATTGATGCGCTTCACTATTCACTTGGGCCATGATGCTTGCAGTGAATGCGTACTGTCAGTTACACACTGACGGAATAGCTTCTCTGATGGGTCTTCATCATTGATGTAATGATGATGATGTAATTGGAGTCTATTGGTTGCAAAGACTAATAATGTATCCTATTAGCTTGAGTGGGGGGGGCGGCGGAGGCTCTCTTGTTATGACGAAAAGGAAAACTCAGGGTCTTCATCATTATCCATGACCGATGTCACATGGACTGGGCCTTCAAATCTGCCCGATCACTGTGACACGGACCGGACAGATTAACATAGATGACTCTGCAAGACTGGACTTATGCGTCTCCCTCCAGACTCTGCCAGAGTCTCTGGTGGAGACCGTCAGTATGACGAGCGAGTAGCCAGTCCAAGGTGGTAGCCAGTCTTTTCGTGTGGATGTGAACTTGCCTTCCATATGACCACAATACATATCCCAAGGAGTTTGGCAACTAAGTACTCAGACGCAATGGCCAGTGCGCAGATCCAGTATCGTGTATATAAAGATGGCAAACTCCGCAATTCAACGGCTCTAATATAAAAGCCCAACATCAGCACCAAACATCCCCAACACCGGATGCCGAAACTGCGATGCTCACGGTTACAAATATATATCAGCCAGACATTCCATTTCCCACTCTGTGGGACTTGCAGGATAATACGGTCCATCCTATATTAAATTTACTCGACATAGCCGACATCAGCTCGTAAATCCATGGGCGACCATGAACATTTCGGAACTGACCTGACTCAGGTCCCAGCAGACATGTCGAGGTTGACCCGTGAACATGGTCTCTTTAGCTTTGTTGCGAAGCTTGTGGGTCTCAACAGACGTACAGTGTCCACAGGCAACATTTTGGACCATCCGTTCATTGTAGTCCCTTCGTAATTCCTTTTTATGTCATGTGAACCCATTAGATTCTACCCCAGATCATGGACAAGACGCCAAGAGAAAAGAAGCTATTGTGATCAGATTCCAGTGGACCAATTTGTCGTGGCTCGTCACCCTATTGGGGAAAATGGACCATTACTACGAGTGAACACTGACTGGCTGGTAGCGACGACACCGCTGATCCTTGTTCTGAAGTTCGAACGCGACCTGTTGGGTTTGTGTTGCTCACTTGAAAAGTTGCCACGCCCCTCACCAACCAGCGTAACCCTGATAGACAACCACCAAGAAAAACACTAATCGATGCCGCCCGCTCGCTTTGCAAGTCCGTTC
>JAADVC010001134.1:0-12215 GCA_023334575.1 Pythium volutum | reverse complement strand
AGCAAAAGGCAAATTATATTCTGCGGCCCGTGGGCCGCTGTCGGAGTGCCTTGGCATCCTCCAGTTAGAATATGTAGACATGTGAGAGAACACCAGGCGTGCCTGGTCGCATACGAAGCTAGGATCAACTAAGCTAATCCTGAGCTGATCACTGTCTTGCGACACTTTCTGGCGGCGCGCCGGGCTCATCGGCGGCGATCGCAGCAGTGCGCTTCGCAGCGGAAGGCCTTTATTCGTTACAACTAGCGTCGCATTTCATTTGAATCGAACCCGAATACCGGTACTGTGACGCAATACGCAAGAGTAATACACTGTAGTTTTGTGATGCTGGCCCTCTATTTTGTGGTTAATGCTGTCCCCCAATGTTGACGCGTAGAGATTTCTGACTGTGCACCAACAAATACTGCAGTGTAGTACTAGTAGTAGTATGCTCGGCGATCACCTCCGCTGCAACAATTTGCGCTATCGATGGCTGTTGTAGTGACTACGTAGTTATGCCTGTGTGCGCTGCTGTGCTATTCAACTGTTTTGTGGCTTGATCTCCCAGTCTCGACCTTTCCTTATAGCTTTTACTGTCGCTCGATAAAAATCGAGCACGACAGCAGTTCTCTCGTACTACTGCGTATCCGAGCACGGTACTGATACACTCCGCTTTTCACTTTGTCATCCAGCGGTGGGGGCAAACACACATCCATTACAGCATAGCGACTCGGGAGTGGTGAGGCGGTGTCGCTTCGGGGCAGGATCACAACTGCCCTCTCCTATCCTATCCTTCCTCCGGCTTCGTCCGAAGCTGCCGCCGTCCTTGCACATGAAAACTAGATTTTCACCTAACCGCTTCTTCGTCGCGAGCCAGTGAAAACCTCACAATTACTGAGGCGAGTGTGCGAATTGGCTCCTCTCGGGTGTCTGAAACCGGTACCAATACCGGTATTGTAATGGAAAGCTTTCCGTAAATTGCAACTATGCGCAAAACTCTCAAACTTTGCCATCAACTTCAGCAACTTTTTGTGCTCTGGAGGAACTTTGACTTCAACTTCAGCAACTTTTCTGCGCTCTGGAGCAACTCTTGAGTGTAAAATACGGTCCACATTCACTCCTTGTAATGTATCTGAGAAATATTACAGTATCAAAATGGGAATTTATAATGATGGGTGCCTCGGAGTTGCTCAAAAAGTTGCTTGAAGACTTTGTGAAGTTGCTCTTGTCAAGTTAGAGTTGCTGGAGTACGAAAAGTTGCACCAACGAACCCATCCCCCATAAACAAATGGATCGCCTTGTCGATTTAGGAAGGGTCTGGGCCGGGAAAAGTTGCTCTAGATGGTTTCGCCAGTCACGACCACACACGACGAAAATTAGCTCACAGGAATATGCTGCATGCCGTGCGTCGCGCGTCGCTAGCGACGGCAACCGCGAGCGTCTGTCAGCGTTCGCCTTTGGCGCTGACGTCCACGCGCTGGCTGACGACTCCATCAACGCCACAGCAAGAGGACGACGCCGCAGCAGCAGCAGCAACACAACCGCCGACGGGGATCGCACGCCAGTTTGCACTGCTGCCGGCTTTCATCGAGACGTTCCACGCACATTTAGGCCACTGTGTCGTGCCCTACAACTTTGAGGCTCCGGTCACGGGGGATCTCGCGGCGCTGTCCAAGCACGCCCGCAAGGTGACGGTCGTCGGGCGTGTTGGCGACATTGCCGCGATCCCATGGGCGGTCGCACTGCCGCCGTGGGCGACGACACTACGTTGGTTCAGGCTTGGTCGCGTGTTGCACCAATTTGCACTGAGCGCTGACCACCAAGCCGACTACCCCGAGGTCACCGAGGCGCTGCGCGTACTGGGGGTCCCGTTGGGGGAGACTTACCGTCGCCACAAATGGACCACGCAAACCATGGCGGCGCTGCGCGCTTTCTACGGCCTTTTCGGCCACACGATCGTGCGTCCTGATTTCTGTGTACCGCGTGGTGATTCTGACTGGCCCGTGGCCACGTGGGGGCTCAGACTGGGTGCCATCGTCGAGCAGTTCCCGCACGACGTCGACCAGCTCGACGCTGAGCAAATCGCCGATCTTGTGAGCGTGAAGTTGCCCCCAGGCAAGGACAAAACGACGTGGGCCACGCGTCTCCGTCAATTGCAAGCCCAGCAAACGCCCGCTCTTACGAATGTACCAGCGCCAAAGGCACCCGAGCCGAAACTACCAGCGCCCTGGACGTTCAAGAACGAAGACAGCCACGAGTCTCAGTGGAGCGAGTTTGTGCTGCCGCTGCTCGAAGTATTTTATCGCGTGCACGGTCACAGCGTCGTGTACGACCGGTTTGTCGTGCCATCCACAGCGCCGTGGCCCGAGAAGAGCTGGGGTCTCCGGCTCGGCGATTGTGTCGCGGCGATGCGCGACCACGACGAGTTTGCGGATCAACGAACGCGTGATGCCGCACGACTGGAAGCGATCCAGTTCCGTGGCGACGTGGGGATCTTGCCGTCGCTCGAGTTCTTTTTCCAGATCCACGGCCACTTGAATGTACCTGAAGAGTTCGTGGTCCCGGCGGAATCACCGTGGCCCGAGAACGCCTGGGGCCTGCCGCTCGGTCAAGTGATCCACGCAGAGAACGCCAGCCACGAGAAAGACGCTAGTGACAATGCTGTGGAACACAAAGAGCCTCGCGTGACGGACATGGAGCGTCAAAGTCCCGCGTCAGAAGAGCAGGACGGCGAGGAGCAGAACGACACGGAGCAAGTGTGATGGATGCCTAGTTGCTGCGGAAACGTAGTAATAAAGATTGGAACGTGGTGGAGTTCCATCGAGAACGAGATGGCGGCTTGAAGGTACCCCAACATGCCATTATACCAGGCTCTGGGTTTGGTTGACTCTGTGTCGCCGAGGACGTTGCACGGGACCTCATACTGCTTGAGTTCAATATACAGAGTGATGATCACCCAATGATGTCCATCACCAAAGATCCGTCCGTTTGGAGATCAGCAACGAAGGAAGTCCTCGAGAACCAAACACCTTCTCCCCTCCCACTTCCATGGCCAACGAACGCGCACCAATGCTATCGGCGTCCACGCCAGCGGCCCACCCGCGACGGCGCGCAGTGTTCCTCATCGCTGGCGCTCTTACACTAGTCGCACTCGTTATCGTTGCACTCGTGGCACCGTCGTTCGTGCGGTCCGTTTTGCCTGCGACAACCATCTCGACCAAGTCGGCACCAGCGTTCGCACCGAGCGTCGCGTTTCCGGCCGATGCGCTTGGCCATCGCACACTGCTGCCGTTTTGCAAAGAGAACTTCTTCACACAGAACGTCAACCAGTTTGTCGCCGACGGCGGTGGCGCCACGTACCAGCAACGCTACTTTGTGTGCGGCCAGCAATTCTTCCACAAGGAAAACGGCACCATCTTTTTCTACAATGGCAACGAAGGCGACGTGCTGCTCTACCTCAACAACACGGGACTCATGTGGGAAAACGCTGAGGAATTCCAGGCGTTGCTGGTGTTTGCCGAGCACCGGTACTTTGGCAAGTCGATGCCGTTTGGTGACGCCGCTGTGGACCACATGGAGTTTCTCGGCTCGGCGCAGGCACTCGCAGATTACGCCGTGCTCATCCAGCACATTAAACAGGACCTGAACGCTGACGTTCCAGTGATTGGCTTTGGCGGCTCGTACGGTGGTATGCTCGCGGCGTGGTTCCGGGTCAAGTACCCACATATCATGGACGGCGCGATCGCCGCGTCAGCGCCGTTGCTGCACTTTCTAAACGACCCCGACCACCCAGTGGACGCGGAGGCATTCCAGCGGATCGTGACGTTCGACATGTCGCCTGCGGCCGGTGCGAGCGAGAACTGCGCACCAAATGTTCGCAAGGCCATGGCGGTGCTGCTGCGGCTCAGCGAAACGTCGGGAGGACGAGCGATGGTCGCCGAGCAGCTCCGACTCTGTAATCCCGAACAGCTCGGCGGTCCGCAAGATATCCACGCACTCATTGACGCGACTAGCGACGTGTTTGGCAACCTCGCGATGGGCAACTACCCGTACCCGACCTCGTACATCATGGGCGGCGTGGTGAACCTGCCAGCGTACCCCATGCGGATCGCCTGCGAATCTCTTGCCGCAGAGTTTGGCGATGACGACCGCGCCGTGCTCGCAGGATTACGTGACGCTGTCGGTGTGTACTTCAACGCGACGCAGGACGCGTCGTGTCTCTACGACCAGGCTGCGATCGACGTCGACCTGAAAAACCTCGGGGAATACATCAAGTGTTGGGAGCTCTACATGCCCGTAAGCAGCGACGGCGTCCACGACGTCTTTCCGCGGCAGCCGTACAATTTCACCGCCGACGACGCGAAATGCATGGAAACGTGGGGCATCCACTTGCGTCCAGCGTGGCCCGAGACCCAGTACGGCGGCGTCAAGGCGCTGCGGCAAGCGAGCAATATCGTGTTTAGCAACGGCAATTACGATCCGTGGTCGGGCACGAGCGTCCTCACAAATCTGTCCGACTCGGTCGTGGCGTTGCCCATTGAGGGCGGCGGCCATCACGTCGATCTCTTCTTCTCGCACCCGTTGGATCCGCCGTCGATCACGCAGGCACGAGAGACCGAGAAGCTTTACATGCGCACATGGGTCCAGGCATTCTACGCCCACAAGGCAACGCGGGACGCGTCGTAGACGAACAGATACTTTTGTGATTGTGAGAGCAATGGAACTGGAGCTTATGAGCCAACATAGGAGACAGAGGGTTCTATCGTACAGACTTTTGCAGTGACGTCTCGAGGCGCTGACGCGTGGATGCCGGAAAAAAAAGTGATTGCGTCTTTGGGTGGAGGATGCTTCAACATCCCAGGAGCTCTTCAGATCCCCCCAGCACTGGGATCTGTTCTTGGCGCAACCTTCGTGCAACATTTGCGGATCCCAAACCTCGAAGATTCCGTCATCTGGATACCAACCATTGCGTCCTTGCATTCGATCGAACCGTAGACTCTGTAGCACTGCAGAATCCATAGCAACCGCGTGTCGGTCACTATCGCATTGCTTGTCGGCCAAGGGCCATTCATTTCAAAGCGTCCAGTGTTCAAATTCGGCCGGGGACCGTTTTCTGGACACGCGAAGTTTGGTGCTTGGTGGCGCATCCCCCACCAGATGGCGGGACCCAAGCAGACCTTGGAAAGCGCGTCAACATGAAAAAACCTCGATGAGTATGAATGCACCTCACCGTAATTTACGGATAGATACCAGCATCTATCGTTTCGATCTCGAGAATTCTACACAACGCCTGTTCCAGAGTCACGTATCTTACGCGTAAGTTTTCAATGTGGCTGCTTGGAGATTGCGCATTGGCTCGTTTTCTCGCGGGCTCAGATGCTTCAGGATTGGAGCAAAATTCCATTCCACACAGATTGTCAGCCTCTCCTCCCCGTGTTTTGGATCCCCGCTCCGCTCCCCTCATTCTCCTCTCTCCTTTGCCACCCACCCGCTACTCTCTTCAGCGCATTCGCGGATTTGCGCTCGGCCCCTCAAGCCCCTCCTCCTCTCCTCTCCTCTCCTCCCTTCCTCCTCTTCTTCCATCCTCAAAATGGCTGCGATCCGCCAGACCTCGGTGCTGCTCAAGCATGCACGCGCCATGAGTTCGTCGTCGCGCCAGTTCTTTGTGGGCGGCAACTGGAAGTGCAATGGCTCGGTCGCACAGGCCTCGGAACTCGTGAACCTTCTCAACACGGCCAAGATCCCGTCGTCGGTCGAAGTCGTCGTGGCGCCGGCGGCGCTCCACGCGGCCGACGTGAAAAAGTCGCTTCGCAGCGACGTGCGTGTCAGCGGACAGGACGTGTGGTCCCAGGGCAATGGCGCCTTCACGGGCGAGACCTCGGCCGAGATGCTCAAGGACATTGGCGCCGAGTACACGCTCGTGGGCCACAGCGAGCGCCGCGAAAAGGGCGAGTCGAACGAGGTCGTGGCCCACAAGGCGGCCTATGCACTCGCCAAGGGACTCGGCGTGATTGCCTGCATTGGCGAGACCAAGACGCACCGCGAAGCCGGCAAGACCTTGGCGGTCGTCACGGAGCAGCTCGATGCGTACGCGGCCCATATCAAGGACTGGAGCAAGGTCGTGATTGCGTACGAACCCGTGTGGGCCATTGGCACGGGGCTCACGGCGTCGCCCGAGCAGGCCCAAGAGGTCCACGCTGGTATCCGCAAATGGCTCGAGACCAAGGTCAGCAAGCACGCTGCGCAGACGACGCGTGTCATTTACGGTGGCTCGGTCACGGCCGGCAACGCCACGGAGCTCTCGCAGAAGCAAGACATTGACGGCTTTCTCGTCGGCGGCGCGTCGCTCAAGCCCGATTTCTTGCAGATTATTAACTGCCAGAACCCGACGACGAACGTTGGTGGTGCTGTGAATGTCGCGATCAATGGGTTTGGACGTATTGGCCGCTTGGTGCTGCGCGCCGCGCAGAAGAACCCGTTGATCAACATTGTCGCGATCAACGATCCGTTCATTCCGACCCACTACATGGAGTACATGCTGCGGTACGACACGGTGCACGGCGTCTTTGACGGCACGGTCTCGCACGACGACGAAAACCTCATTGTCAATGGCAAGAAAGTGCGTGTGTTTAACGAAATGAAGCCCAGCAACATCAAGTGGGGCGACGCTCACGTCCAGTACGTGGTCGAATCGACCGGTGCGTTTACGACCACGGAGACGGCGTCGGCGCACATGCAGAATGGCGTCGAAAAGGTCGTGATCTCGGCGCCATCGGCCGATGCACCCATGTTTGTCATGGGCGTGAACGAAGGTGCCTACAAGCCCAGTATGCACGTTGTGTCGAATGCGTCGTGCACGACCAATTGCTTGGCGCCGCTCGCCAAGGTCGTGAACGACAATTTCGGTTTGAAGGAAGGCTTGATGACGACGGTCCATGCCGTCACAGCCACGCAGCTCACGGTCGATGGGCCGTCCAAGAAGGACTGGCGTGGAGGCCGCGGTGCGTGCTTTAACATTATCCCGAGCTCGACCGGCGCCGCCAAGGCCGTGGGCAAGGTCATTCCGGAACTCAATGGCAAACTCACGGGTATGTCGTTCCGTGTGCCCACGGCCGACGTCTCGGTCGTCGACCTCACGTGCCGTCTCGACAAGAAGGCGTCGTACGATGAGATCAAGCAGGCCATCAAGTCGGCCAGCGAAAACGAGCTCAAGGGCATTTTGGGCTACACGGACGAGCTCGTAGTCTCGAGCGACTTTATCGGCGACGCGCGGTCGTCGATCTTTGACGCGCAGGCCGGCATTGCACTCACGGACGACTTTGTCAAGCTCGTGTCGTGGTACGACAATGAGTGGGGCTACTCGAACCGCGTCATTGATCTCATCGAGCACATGGTCAAGAGCGAATAAGTGAGACCAAACCTCCCCACCGAAGGGATTTCTTGAAAGCGAGATCTTGTCGATGCTGGCTCCCTGTCTGTCCCATACAGTGCACTCGAATACAAACTCCAAGTTGGCATGCATTGGGTTTTATGAAGGCGTTTGTATCTAGGGTGCGTTATTTCTACTACGTACTAGTAATAGTATGCAAAAGGGAGACACCGGGGTCATCCATTTTCCATCCCACGACGGAGGGGGTGCTCTAGTAATTGACGCCAGCGACGTTGGCGTCGGGGCTAACGGGCAGCGTCTCGTGGAAGCGTTTAAAGTCGATCACGGCGCCGCCCGTGGCCGGGTCCACGTCAACACAGTTGGCAAAGCGGTGGTCAAACTGCACGTCCTCGAGCTTGAACGAGTGGCGCACTTGGATCGTCGCCGACGTCACGGCGTCAATGCCCTCGACCAGCACCACAATCTCCATCTGATATAATACCACCCAGCAAAATAGTTAGCAAGACCGTCGATAGATAGATACACACTGCACCAGCTCAGACGCACCTGGGATTCCTGCCAGTACTTCTTGATGTCTTCCAGCTGGGCCTCGTGGGAAAGCTCATGCTGCGGCGGATGCACTTCGCTCTCAATCGTGCAGCGGCACTTGTTGCAGAGTTGCGTGCGCGGCACATTGACCAGATTATCCCGGTCGCCATTATCAGCATCCGCTTGGCGTGCAATGACCTCGGGGAACATGTACTCGGTCGCAGGGTTGTGGTGGAAGCCACACGCCGACGAGTTCTTGGGGCGCAGCAGTGGGCTCCACCGGTCAAGGCGGTGGACCACGACCGACGGCAGCGCCAAGAGCATCATACCATTGATCTCGTCGTCCGGGTGCTGGATGCGCATTGGGTACGACTGGAAATAGTAGTGCTGCCCGTACTCGACATCGTGGCGGATCGCGTACATGCGGACGTGGGCCTCGACGAGCTGGTGCTTGCGCATCTCACAGACTTGAAACATAAAGTAGAGGTGGCCACGCACGCGGCGCACGACCGCAGTCGCGCTAAGTACGATCGTGTTGGCACGCGACTGCGCACGCGCGACGCGCTGGAAGATCACGCCAATCGTAATCGCGTTGAGCAGCACGGCGATCAGCGACTGGAACGTAATGAGCACTTGCATGTTGACGCACTCGCCGAAAAACACATCGCCGCCATTCGTGCCAAAGCCGATCGTAAACATGGTCGAGACGGAAAAGCCAAAGCCGTCGAGATGCGTCTTGACGCCCGTCTTGCATTTCTCAGCGTTGGGAATCGTGTAGAACAGGCCGAAAATGAACAGTGTGCAAATGTACTAACATGGCCGAGAGGGATAAGTATACGACGAGAAAAGACGCCGCTAGAGACAGGAGAAACGCACCAGCGACATGAGAATGCCGACGACCTTGCTCAGGCGCATGTTGACAAGCGTGTGGAATGGATCCTGGAGGTAGAGCTTCCAGTAGTGGTCGACTTTTTGACGGCGGATACTATTAGGCACAGATCACAACTCGGTCAATACGCATCCAATCGCGACTAGAATTTCCCAGGGAGAGGTACAGTACATACTTCCATCGGCCCTTGGAGCGGTCATGTTCGGGGTCGCGGTCCATGATGCGCGTCGTGGCCATGGGCATCGTGACGGCCTTGGCGCCCGGTGCGTTCGGTGGTTCATACGACGACGAACTGCGCGTCGCCGCATGGCGCTGGATGAGCGGCGACTGCACGCCGGCGCCGCCGTTCGCTGAGGCACTGGGGCGACGTGGCGCGTCATCAGTATGGAGCGCATAGCCTGGCGCGTCGTCCAGCATCGGCGCCTTCATATTGGAGGGAGAGGGAGAGATCAAGAGACGCGGAGGAGGACGCGAGCAGGCGCGTGTCCAATTGACAATGCATGGGGAGGGAGCAGGCATCCGCCGAGCAAACAGTCGTCGCCAGCACAACGCGACGAGCAACTGCGACGCAACATAAATTAGAAACAGATGGCATGGCGCAACATGATCAGATTAAAGCACCTTCAATGCAACGTGAATGCAACGGAAGCAATTTTTGAACGGACCGAGATGTTATCCATATTCCCATCCCCTCGAGACACTCTTGTCCCCCGCATTGTCACATTCGGATCATTTGGCAATTTCCCTCAAAAGAGCATGACGCACGTCTACAGACTCCAGCATCCAGGCTCGTGCACGGGCATGTACTGGCGCGCTGATCCGCGTAAGGACGTTGCCGACAAACCCACGCAAGTTGGTGGTACGACAGACTCTGTCTCAGTAAAGGATTAATCCAGATGCACTCACTGACTTTATTTTTGTTTCCTCTTAGGTGCCGACTGGCCGCGGAACGGCGCGATCCTCGTGGGCGTCGAGCATACTGTCGATGGCGTCCAGTATTTGGAAGTCTCTGCGTGGAAGCAGAGCAGTGCGTCGGCGTCGCTCGTCGAAGGCTGCGTCGGGCTCTGGATGCCCTTCCACCAGGGCGGGCTCTTGCTCCACGCGGCGACGCTGGAGAACGCGTAGGTCGTATTTTCAGCCAATCGAGATTGGGTAAATGGTGGCTTTAAACCAATCACAAGGCGATAGCCAGATTGAGCGAATATTACCGTAAAAACCACTTCAAATACCGTATAGAGCGGGCTTGGGCATGACGACTGTGCGTTGCAGGTGATGGAGGACACGTGAAAATGGAGCTCAGTATGTACTCTACCGTACTGCAGAAACAGTCGAAGACGGGTGATCGAGAGATCCGAATTTCGCGTCGTCGATGGAACAGTGGACAGCTTGGTCCGCCAGCTCGCTGCACCACTTGATCCCAGTGGACGAACGTCGTTGGGACGCTGAGGTGTTCTCCATGTGGAGCCAGAGTTGTCCGGTGCAGCATGATACGCGTTTCCATCGATGCGACGACAGAAGAAATCAAAGGCCAGAAATTAGAGCCGTGGCTGGAAATGAAAGAGATTCCTTTTCGGAACATTTGGCCGTTAATCCAGTATGTTGTGCCCTACACAATGACTCCTATGGATCTGACCACTGATTTAGCACTCCTAAATGGGTACTGTACCCATTCCGAGCTGAGACTGAATGCCTTGAAGTTCAAGCTGAACGCAAAAGCTCGTTTCCTTCCGACCTCCCACCGCGAACGATCTTTCCACGGTGTATTGTACTCAGACGGTCTGAGTACAATACACCGTGGAAAGATCGTGAGTCAGACCTGAGATGCGTGTATGTAATTCATCCAATGCGCGTTCGCGCAAGACGCCGTGGTCAGAGGTCGCGCTCGAAAGAAAGAATCCACTAGAGAAACACGCTGTGTTGCTCGCGTAGAGCGCAAATTGATGGACGCCAAACTTCAAACTCCACGCGCGCCAGGGTAATTTTTTTAACTCAGTCGCTGCCTGCAAGTTGCAGGGGGCAGTTGCAGTGCAACTGCTCGTCTCCCCTTACTGCAGCTGCCGCACACAGAGCCTTCCTGCAGCCAAAGATTTGTCAACAGTTCTGTGGATTTCCCGCGCCGGCTTAGCGCAAATGTACTGATATACCATCCCCATGTCAACCTCACATAACCGGTTTCTCAACCGGTTTTGGAGATGTGTGGCTCAGAATTCACCCAGTGTGGCACGAAGCGACACGAGACAGACCGCAACTCTATCGTCAGCGAGTCAGAGACGTGGCAGCCCGGGCTATGCAGCGGCGCCACTGCGCTCTCGCTCTCTCTCTTTCTCTCTTTCTGTGGTAGGCCTGCGCGTGGCAGTGTGCCAGCGGCCCCAGTCTGTTCAGGCTGAACTTCAGCAGGTTGAGCCTGCGCCGTCTTGCGCTCGTGGGCTTGGAGTGGTTGGTTCTAGAATGATTACACAAGAACTTGTGCCCAATCCTCTGCGAGTCTCTTTTTGCCCGCGTTCGAAAAAAAAACGGGGAAGTTGGGGCATTTTTGCCTCGTCATTGCTCTCCCCCCATCCTCCTCTCGTCCCCTCCTCCCCCTCCTCCTCTTGAGAGGAAACTGTTCCGTGATTCTTTTCCGTCGGCCTTGCCCACCACACAAACGCTGCTGCCGTCCTCACTCTAGATCTGGACGCCACCCCCGCAGTACTCTTACGACTTGACTATGGAGACTGTGACCGCGCGTGTCGTGGGCTTTAAGCCGCGCTCGCCCGTGACCTACACGACCGAGATTGCATTAAGTGAGACCGTCCGCTACACGCTCGCTGTGCGGTACTCGACGTTCCACGCGGCCTACACCAAACTCGTCGCGCGTGACCGCACGTTTGTCTTTGAGTTTCCCAAGAAAGGCGGCTTCTGGTCGTCGCCAACGCCCGCGAAACGCCAGCCAAAACTCAATGCGTTTGTGGTCGCCGCACTTGCGCATCTCGCGGCGCGTGGCTTTGCCAAGGAGCTGTGCGCGGTCCTGGACGAGCTGCTCGAGGTCACGGCGCATGCGCCGGCCGTGGCGGCCGCGAACAAGCAGGATGAAGAAGACCATGAAGATGCCGCAGGGTCCGACACCTCCGAGTCGAGCGTCGACGAGTCGGTCGCCGAGCCCGTCGCTGAGCCGGTCGCGCAGCCAGTCGAGGTGGCGGCACCGAAGGACGAGGAGACACTTGAACACAAGGTCGACGCGATTGTGCCGGTCGTGGAGCGCGCAGAGGACGCGAAAGAGGAGGTGAAACTGGAGACGGCGGTTGTGGAGGAGGCACCGGTCGTGGAGGAGGTCCCCGTTATGGAGGAGACCGCTGCTGTGGAGGTGGTCGCCGGTACAGAGGAGGCCTACGTTGTGGAGGAGGCCGCTGCCTTGGTGGACTTCGTTGCGGAGGAGAAGGTCGCTGCTTT
>JAADVC010001133.1:0-12228 GCA_023334575.1 Pythium volutum | reverse complement strand
TCGTCGTCATCATCATCATCCACATCGTCGCCGTCGCTGCCGCCGTTTCGTTCCGACGTAAACAGCTCTTTCTTGGCGGCAGCCGACGCGGCCGACGATTTTGCCGATGACGACGACTTGAGCTTCTTGATCGGCTGGCTCTCCTCGGCATCGTCGTCATCGTCATCGTCATCATCGTCGTCGTCGTCGGAATGGGAGCCAACGCTCTCGTCGTCTGCTGCAGCATCATTCTTCGACGACGACCTGCCGTCCTTGCCCCTATCGCCCGTGTGGACTTTCAGGCGGATCACTTCGAGTCGCTCCTTGGCTCTCCGATTAGAAAACCACGTCTTGATCTGACGCTTAGTCACGCCCAGTGGGTTGGGGAAATGGTCGTCGGCGTGGTCGTCCTGGTTCAAAATCTTCTGGAGTTCTTCAAGCCGCGCGACGGTCGGTCGTGGGTTCTTTTCATACTCTTCGATGATGGTCGCGAGCTGCTTCACATTAAAGATCCGTCCCGAGTGCTGCTTGCCGGCAGCACCAGCACTCGCCGCAGCCTCCTTCTTGGACGCACTGCCACTCGCTGATGACGACTCGCTCTTCTTTTGGCGCTTGTTGGATGGAGTCACCTTGTCGTCGGTCGCCTTGCGCTTGGGCGCCGCGGGAGATGCCTTGCCCTTGCCGCTCTTGGTGGATTTGGGCGTGGGCGTCGCCGCCGTGACCGATGCGTCGTCGCTATCGCTCTCCGTGGCACTGGCGCTGGACGACGACGACGGTGGACCGAGTAGCTTGAGCTCCTTGAGGTCGGCCGATGAAAGCGCCTGCGGCGGCTGGTTGGTCGATCGGCGCTTGTAAAACCAGCTTCGAATCTGCTTGTAGTCAATCCCGCCTTGGCCGTCGCACGAACGATCCCTTGCGGCGATTTCGTTGAGTTTGCTGGACAATTTTTCCAAATTCTTTTTGCTGGGCGTGTCTTCCTTGTAGAAATGCCGCTCCAGTTTCATGAGCTGGTCTCGCGAAAATTTCACACGCGACTTGCGGTGGTCTGGAGACGCGCCAGGCGAATCGGGGGACGCACCTGGCGTGCCAGGCAACGCCTCAGAATCCACACTCAATAGTAGATTCGTCGTGTCCTTTTTCGCCTTCTTTTTCTTGGACTTGTCATCACCAAAAGATGCCGCCGCCGAACTGACATCGTCATCGTACTCGACCTCGTCGCCCTTTTCAATGATCATATTGAATTCGTCCAGCAGCTTGTTGGTCTGCTTGACCAGTTCCTTGTTGTCCTTGTGGGCCTTGAGCACGAGATTCAGTTGGCGATGCAACTGCGATTCGACGAGCACTTCCCGTGGGATGATCACCGACAGCAGCAGCTCGACAATGTCCGTAAGTTCCTCGGCTGGCGCGTCTTCCTCGAGCAGTTTCAGCATGGTCATCTTGATATGCGAGACCTCGTCCTTGCCGAGCGGTTTGGTCGGCCCCATACGGGCATTCTTGTATGGCACGTGGAGACGCTCGCGTGCGCGCTCAATAGCCGCCGTCTTGATCAGCTTCATTTCGTCTTCGCTCTTGCCAGCATCGCGTGCATCCTTCATGGCCTTTCGGACCGAAGCGACATAGTCGATGCGGATCCGCTTCTTCTGATGGACTGACGTTTTGTCGGCATCCCTCACCGACAAGGATCCACCCTTGGCACCCGGGGAGGCCTTGTTGCTCGTCTTACTGATCGGCAGCGACCGCTCCGCACTTTGCAGCAGCAGCGTGTCGGCCTCGTCAATCAATGGCACCATCTTGCCATTCTCCTTGAGCCGCGATACACGCGCTTCGAGCACTTCCTTGGCCTCGTCAATGTACGCGGCCTTCATGCGCTTGACGTCTTCGGCGTCCATGTCCGACGTCGAAATGTCCTTCATCTTGATGCGCATATAGTCCAGTCGTTCCTTGGCGCGACGGTTATCAAACCAAATGCGGATCTGCTTGACTGAGATCCCGTCCGGCTGGAGCTCCTTGTCGGCGTACTCGAGGCTGTTAATAATGCGGTACATGGACTGGATCTCGCTCGACTCGGGGCGCGACGACTTTTGGTACCACTCCTCGAGCTTCTGGATCTGCTTGGCCGAGTACAGGCGACTCGCACCGGGTTTGGCCTGCTTGGCTGCCGCAGAGGCCGACTGCCCACTATTACTGCTTCGTGATGCGCTTGTCGTTCCGCCGGTCTTGCGGGTCGAGGGCGGCGCGACGGGCTTGGGTTCTTCCTTGACGGGCGGCACCTTAATATCACGGATGAGATCCACTTCAAACTGGATGCCGACCACTTGGAGCTGCTCGAGCATATTCTTGAACGAAAACAATCCGTCTTGAAGCGACCGCAAGAGTGCGCCTTGTGCGTCCGTGGGCGGGTTGGTTGCTTGTCCATTCTGGTGGTGACTGTGGTGGATCTGGCCGCCAACGCCCGAGGACGACGAGACCATCGCTAATGCCGACAGCGGCGGTAGCGGTCCCGTACCCGACGAGTCTTCGTCGTGGTGGAGAATACTGCGTGACGCCGTGGCCGGTTTGTAGAGATCATTTTCCTTCCCATTTTGCGAGGCCGCGTCCAGGTTGTGCCGTTGGAGATCGGCCCAGAGCGACTGCGTGAGCTCGAGCATCTCGTTCGTGCGCTCAATGATCAAGCCGTTAATCTTGTGGCCGCTGCGCATCGCGATATCCGTCACACGCGTGAGCTCCTGGTCCAGCAGTGACGAGCCAATCACCAGCACGTTGCTTTCGCTCGCCATGGCTGGCGATGACATGGCGCCGCCGTCGCGCCCTCCTTTCGAAG
Organism: Pythium volutum; assembly: GCA_023334575.1. Taxonomy (NCBI): domain Eukaryota; phylum Oomycota; class Peronosporomycetes; order Pythiales; family Pythiaceae; genus Pythium; species Pythium volutum. Next base: position 9,428 of record JAADVC010001133.1, on the reverse strand, counting down.
CCGCGCTGCTGCCTCCGCTCTTGCGGCTCTTGGCGGCTTCGCGTGCACTCGCAGCTTTGCTTATGCGGTTTTCCTCGTCCGCACCACCGCTTGCGCCCTTCTTCTTGCGCGCCATGACTTCGCTCTTGTCGGGAGGCGACGCCGCCATGGCCACGGCGGCCTTGCGGGCCGGCTCGCAGTCGGGGCAAAACCACTGCTTGCCTGTGGCCGAGATGAGCTTGTTGTACTTTTTGCGGTAGCAGCTCGAGTGGTACATGGTCTTACAGTGCGCGCACAGCATGGCGCGACGCCCATTGCGGCCTTCGTGGCACACGTCGCACTCCTTTTTCACGCCCGTGCGGCGCCGCGCCGCGATAATCTCTTCGACATTGAGCTTACTGGGCGTCGTGGCGCGGCCACTGCCACCTCCACCATGGTCGGCCTCGGCCGTCTCGGTCCTGTCGCCGTCGTCGTCGTCGTCCTCTTCCGTGCGCGGCTTGCTCTCCGTGGCCGAGTCCTCGGTATCATCTTCGTCTTCATCGTCGCGTGCCTTTTCTGACTTGGCCTCGTCGTCGTCCGTGTCGTGGCGCGGCGTCGCCGGTGCGCTCTCGCTCTCGAGATCGTCGTCCGACGGCGCATTCACCGACTCGTCGTCGTCGTCCTTATCGACTCGCACATCGTTTTCCTCTTCTTCCTCTTCTTCGCGGTCGTGGTCCACTTCATCTACCTCGTCGTCCTCTTCCTCGCCTTCGACACTACTGCGCACGGACCGCGCGTCCTCCTCCTCGTCCTCCTCTTCGTCCACACTGGCCGTCTCGTGGCCTGCTGCTGCTGCTGTTGCTGCTCCTCCACGCGCACTATGCTCCGTCTCGGCGTCCTCTATCTCAATGTCCTCGTCTTCTTCTTCGTCTTCGTCGTCGTCGTCCTCTTCGTCAGACGAGTGCTGCGTGCGCTTGTACACGAGCAACGCCTTCTTGCGCTCGCGCTCGGCATGGGCGGCGTCGGCCTCGACCTCGACCGGTAGCGGCGGTGGGGTCCTCTCTGAGTCTGAGTCCTCCGCCATTTCGCTCGCTCGCTCTCTAACTCTAAGAATGCCCCTGTCACTTTCAATGGAAATGCGCGCGGCCGTCCGCTGGGAGACGCCCGTGAGTTCTGCTTGGCCTTCCCCCCGCGCTCTCTCTTCGCCCAAACCCAACCGAACCGGTTTGTGCTGCAATTGGGAGGCACGAGAGGTGACGCGAAGGTTGCGCAACAGATTATGATGTTGCGCGAAGGTTTCTCCAAAGATACTACGTACTGAATTAGATGCGTCATGTAGAATACGGACCAGTGAGGATAGCGTCATGTAGAATACGGAGCAGTGAGGATAAGCTTATATATGGATTATGCCGTGGATTACACAGTTATTTATGGAAGTCGATGCACTTCAGACCTGCGGGAATCCGTCAAACCGCGGCACGGCCAGATCCTTGATGGCAATGGGCAGTGCGTAGTGGTCAATGAGCTTGGAGATGCGATACGAGCTCTCAATACTGCTGATCGAGTTCTTCAATGTTTTCCGCAGCGCAGGGTCGTCGATCTCGTCCAGACTGCGAAGCAGATGATGCAAGGTCCCATACTTGGTCAGCAGCTCCACGGCGAGCTCGTCGGTCACGCCCTCCACGCGCGGCAGCTTGCCCCAGCTGATGCCACATAATGCAAAAAAGTCGGGCAGTTGCCACGGCGCGACACTAAAGCGACTGCGCATGTGGCGCTCGCGCAGGTATCGTCGCTTGTTCATTTGGTAGATCTCCACACAGGTCGACGTAGCTTCGGGCGCCGTGTCGTCGTCGTTGCTGCTCGGAACTGCGAGCGGAGCGTTCACATCGCCCGTATCTTTTGTTCTGCGTTCGCCACGTGCGAGCTGCAGAAAGTCATTGTCGTTCGACACAATGAGTACATCATAGCCGCTCGTGGAAAGCGCCGACGTGTAGGACGCGATCATATCGTCGGCCTCGATGCCCGCGCACGTGATGCAGTTGATGCTTGCGTGTTCCAGCAGACTCGGCGCCGACGTGAGTTGAGGACGCAACGGTTGCGGCGTGGGGCGGCGGTTGCTCTTGTAGGTCGGGTCCATGATCTTGCGCGCCGTCTTCTGCTGCTTCTGATCAAAGAACACGCAAATATGCTGCGGCTGGTAGAGGTCATCGAAGCGCTTAAGCAGGCGCACCGTGCTGTCAATCGCGCCGGCCTTTTCACCATTACTGCTGCAGACATATTCGACATCAGTGCTTGCCGTCCGCAATTGTGCATGTGAGGCGGGGATTCCTACCGTTGAACGGTGCAGAGCGGGTTAAAGAAATGGTACAAGACGTTGTTGCCATCCACGAGGATCGCCTTGCGCTTACGCCCGATCGTCGTCGCTACATCAGCGCCAACTCTCGGTGCGGCCTTGTCCACGAGCACCGCGCGCAGCGGCTGCGTGAGCGTCCACCAAGGCCGCATTCTACCGTGACCAAGCAAAATCGTCGTCTGCAACACGTCGCAGACAGAAAAAGTTAACAACAAATCCGACGTAAGTAAACCCACACAATTCAATCAATTGAAACTTGATCCCTCAATTCATTAAAAATTAATTGACGATCGACATTTAGCCAATCATATAGCGTTATTGTCTCGGAATCCGAGCCACTCGACCCCTTTGCGGGTTGCCAACCGCAAGTTGTGTGGGCGAGATACAGTAATGGCGGGCTCGATGATCGTGCGTGCGGCCAGCAGCAGCGTCGTGGCGGCAGCCAAGCAGGCGCCCTTGGCGCGAGCGGTACGTTGTTGCGTATTTGCATCGAAATAGAGGCGGCCATGGGCTTTCGTTTCATGTACTTTCCGTGGAAATTGACTTTGTATGGACTGTTCCAGTTCTCCTCGGCCGCAGCGACTGCGAGCGACGACTCGTACAGCTTTGTCAAGGCGCGCCGCGCGTACCGGGCAGAGGTCAAGGTGCTGCGCGCGCAGTTCATTGACGAGGTCGCGCGCCGCAAGGAGCAGCAAGCGCGTGATGCTGAGTACGTTTGGTGTCGTTTTTGGTGTGGACCACGCCGCATCCATTTTCCTCATCGTTTTGCGTTAACATGATGCTAGGGCCCAGCGACTCAAGATCATGAAGGAGAAGGCGGCGCGATTGGAGATCAAGCGCCAGCAGCAGGCCATTCGCGCCGCCGAGGTCGCGCGCGAGAAGGCGATCCATGAAGAAGCAGTTCGGTACGTGTCGCTATACTATATTGTTGGGAGATTGCATGAGATGGCCTACTGACGTATTATTTTGCATTTTTAGAAAATACTTTGAAGAAAAGGTGCTGGTCCGCGAGGCACGCAACGCCGAAGTCGAAAAGCGTCGCGAAGCGCTGGTTGCGACGCTCACGAAGCAGCACGAGAGCTGGATCACGGCTGAAAACCTGGAAGACAAGATCCAAGAAGACGTGTTTACGTACTCGACCGACCAGGTCGCAGCGCGCGCGTCGTTTGATCCGTCGGCCGCGAGCGGCAGCGCCGTGTCGTGGCTCGAGAAGCTCCAGCGCATGAAGCCCGCTGGCTTCAAGGCCGAGGACGACGCCGACGTATCGGAAGACGACGACGACGACGATGAGACGGAGGAGACAGAGGAGACGGTCAACACGGACGAGGGACCGGACAAGAAGGAGCACTAATTTTTCTCGGAACCGACAACATATCAGGATAGAAAAAAATATGCATGGGTGTGTTGTTGTCGCTCCCTATTAGACTTTGCCTAGAAACGCCGCGGCGAGCAAGCCACCGACCACGACCAAGTTGACGGCCGGCACGACCGCGTAGTCGGATTCGCGTGCGTTCATGACGGAGAGGTAGAGCACGGCAAACACAAACGCCAGCAGCAGCGGCACCCACGGAAAGCTTTGCGCATGGGCAGCGTGCTCGCCGTGCGTGTGCTGCCACTGCTCGTGCTGTCGCTGCTGCAGCACGCAAGCGTCATTGGCGACGTGGCGCTGCCAGTCGCGGAGCAGCGTGTGCTGCTGCGTGTGGCGGTGGAGCCGATCGTAGAGCTCAGTGAGCAAGTGCGGAAACTCGTGGGCGAGCCGCGGCAGCACCGTGTCGTTCAACATGTGGAGATTTGCGTGCACAAACGCGAGCGCGACCTGCTTGAGGTGGAGCGCGTGGACCAGATCGGCGACCACGAGCACGTCGAGACAGTTATTGGTCGTGACAATAATGTGGTGCTCACAGAGCCGCTTCATGCGCACGAGTCCGTACTTGTCGGCGGCAATGAGATCCTCCAATAATTGCTCGGTCGGTTCGTCCGCATCGCCAGTAGTGGACTGGCCCGTGGGGAGGACGACTCGTGTTTGCTTGGCGACGGTCGTGAGCTCGTCGTGGTACATAAAGTTGAGCACGCGTATCATGCCGGCGTACGACTCGTCCACGACGAGCTCCCGTGGGTGGCGTCGAGAAGGTGCGTCCTGCTGGTCGTAAAACGCCAGCAGCGCGCGAAAGTACGCACTGCGAGCGATCAGCAGACAGCGATGGACTGGGATCGCGCAGTGTTCCGCGACAATACGCAGATCGGCAAACGTCGCGTCGCCAAACGCAAACGCCAAGTCGTCATTGAGCGAGTGGCCTCGTCTCGCTCCTTCTTGTTCTTGTTCTTGTTCGTCTTCTTGTTCTTCGTCTTGTTGGAGATTGGGCAGCAGCGTGCCCAGCGGCACGTAGGATGCACTGGCAATGCGCGCGCGGCAGATCGCAACGAGCCGTGGGATTCGGAACTCGCGCGCGCAGCGCAACACGTCGCGGATCAAGTACGAAAGCGGATCGAGCGACGTTGTGAGGTTGTCAGTGTAGAGAAACTCGAGCAAAACGCGCGCAATCTCGACCCGCACACGGGGCAGCAACACCTCGGTCACGGTCCACGACGTGTCCGTCTCGGCGTCCATGGGCCGCTCTTCATTGCGGATGAGGTCGCGCAGCACGGGGCTGCGACGTGCTAGCACGAGACGGTGCGCAAAGAGCGCTGTGCCGCCGCCCACAATCAGTGCGACATCGGCCGCGCCTGCCACGGCACGCGGCGGCAGACCGCCACTACCATTGTCATCAGGGCGGACCTGGAGCGTCTGGTACAAGTGCTGCATCGCACGCGCGAGAAAGCTGCCCGACGTGAGCACGACCACGTGGCTGCCGCCGCAAAAGACCTTTTCTGCGATCGTAGCGCCCATAGTCTTGTTACCGTCGTCGTCGTCACCAGTCGAGAGCACGAGCGTGGGCTGCGACGAGAGCCCCTGCTGTGGGCTCCCCCATACGTAGAGATCGCCTCTCTCGGAGATGGCCGCGGCATGGCGCGCGCCGGCGCTGATGCTCTTGACGGCTACGTCACGGTGCGAAAGCGACGGGATCGGCTGTGGACGCAGCCAGTGGAACCGCGGCGGCGGCGTGACGCTTCCTTTCGTGCCGGCGCTTTGCTGGCGAAGCTGGAAATGCTTTTGCAACAGCACTTCGGCGACGGTCGCGCCACGGTCGGCGTCGTCGCCATACGAGAGCCCCAGCACGGCACCACCACAGGCGCCCCAAGACCACACGGCACCTTTCGCATCCACGGCCATGCTCCAGTCCTGTCCGGCCGCGACGTCGCGCCACGCCTTCTTCTTGGGGAGAAGTGCGACAGGCGCCATGGCGTCGCGGCCGTCGCCCAGCCCGAGTTGGCCCTGGCGGCCTCGCCCCCACACGTATACGCGTCCGCTCCGCGAGAGCGCGACGCAGTGCGCGTCGCCACAGCTCACGTTGCGCCATTTCGTCGTCGGTGCCAATGGCTTGGGGTAGAGCTGGAAGCGCTGCAGCTGCCGCCGCTGGCCGTGGTGGTGGTGGCCCGACGGCGATCGATTGAGAATCGGGATCGCGCCGAGTCCGAGACGGCCGTCGCTCCACTTGCCCCAGGCAAACGCCGCGCCGTCGCCAGCGAGCGCGACGCAAAAGCCACTGCCGCACGAGATCGAGGCCATCGCGGTGGGGACCGTGACACGCGTGGGCGAGCTCTTGCTTTTGACCGAGCCGAGGCCGAGTGCGACACCGACACCCCACGTGAACACGCGACCGTCGCGGGCCACAGCGGCCGAGTGGAAACCCGTGAGGTCGTCGCCGCCGCACGCGACACTCTGGATGGCCACAGCGGTTTCCAGGAAAGACTTAATCAGCTTTGGTTGTGGCACAACAACCTCGGTGCGTCCGAGCGTATCGCCGTGGCCCAGTGCGCCGTCCATGGCGTGGCCATAGGAAAACACCATGCCGGCGTCGCTGAGCAAAAGTGTGTGGAGACGCCCACACGCGGCCTGCACGATGCGGTTGCGAGGAAAGGGCTGGCGTCATAAATACAAGTACACCCGTAAGTGATACGGAATGGAAACACAGAAAGGAAGAAGCCACGTTGAACGCACCGCTTGAATGTCGAGTCGCTGGAACCCCGTAGACGCGTGGAACGTGGCCGGCACGGCCATGGACGTGTCGCCGCTGGGCGACAGTCCGGCGTGGCCGCCCCACTGGTACACGTTGAGAAACTCTGGCAGCTCCGCGCTGAGAGTGGTATCTGCCTGTAAAGAGACGGTCTCATCTGTGTCGGATCCTCGGTCTCCGTCTCCCGTGAGCGACAGCGTGAGCGTGGCTTGCACGGGAACAGCTTCAAGAGTTGTCGTCTTGTATGAAGTCTTGGGTACAAACGAGCGGCATTTGACCGCGCAGCTTATTGCTGGTCCGAGCCGCGCCGTACTGATGCCGGCTTCGTCTCTGGTCGCCACTGAAACGCCCTGCGCGCGAGCGACCGTCTCGAGCGTCAGCGTGAGCTCGACGCCCCACTGGCGTCGCCACTGCTTTTCCACGGCGAGCACCTTGCAGATGCGATTCCCACGGCGCCACTCGACGCTTGTGTCTGGCTGGACGCTTGTAACGGGGAAGAGAACGCCAATGGCTTTCAGCTCACAGTCGGCTTGGCTGAAACGCACGACGTTCTCCGCCATGGCGGTGGTCATGGCCTTGGCGACCGTCGGTGGCATCGCACGGTCCGTCTTTTCGAGTGCATCGACAATACGGCACTGGAATTCTTCCAGCGTCAGCGCCTCGGCCATGTCCCATTCCTCCGTCGCGAGATCCTCGCCGTCTTCATGGGGCGTGATCGTTGTGTACGACACACTAGATACGGGGAACATGAACGTCACGTCGGTCGTGCTCACGAGGAACGTCTTGTTGTCGGCTTTCTTGGAATCCATCTCTTCCGTCTGCGCGAGTCCATGAAGCGCCTGGCGTCCCACACGGTGGACACCTGCGCTACGCTGATCACATAAGAAGCTCGCTCGAATCGCTTCAAAGTACGACTGACATGAGACGCCCGCAGTCTCACTCGCTGTCAGTAGATTCACGGGTTGTAATCCCTTGGTGTCAGCGTCGTCCGACTCGTCGTCGCTAGTGGATGTTGCGGTCGTCACGGCCGCCGCTGCGCACATGCGCTGGAGCATCTCGTCTAGCTGCCTTGCGGACCGCTGCATTGTCGCGACCATCGCATCGACGTCATCACCATCAAACGCGTCGTCATGAATGGCCGCTGCTGTCGTCGGTGTGCGCGTGCTGTCCATCTTTTCGCCTGCGAAAGGTGCTGCGCGATCGACGGGCTCGCACTGAGGAGGCGTAAGAGGCGTCAGAGGCGCCGCGTCATTCATGGTCACGTGGTGTCGTCGTCGACCACCGCAGAAGAAACTAAAGTGACTGATCAAAGGCAGTTCTGCTTGGGGGAGGATGACGCGTCGTCCCGGTCCGCTTCGACGGAGGACACCGCTTCCATTTTTTGCTGGCTGATCCGTTCGAAAGATCTTGAAGCGCCACGTGCACATCAACGTTACACCATTAACCTTTGTTGAGGCATAGAAATGACCATGGGCGTGAATACGCTATATTAGAGGCTTGAATCTAGAAGATCCGAAAGGTTGTGACCAATGGCGAAATGACAGCGATTATTATAGTACGGGAGCAAAGGGATTCTAAAACTTACTGTTAAGCTGGCGCTTTGCCGGGTTCTACTACTCTCTCTCGTCGAATCAATAGTGGAAAGCACGTCACTTGGACACAGATCGCCGGCGCCAGTCGTATTTGAGGTCCAGCGGACGTCTGGCCGACTGGGGAGTGTCTCTCGGTAATCTTTCCGTCTTCTTGCATGTTGTTGGGACGGGAGAATATCGCTCTGTTAATCTCTCCGTCTCTGACTTTCCTGGGCGGGCTACCACCACCGCACCATCTAGTGCGGCTTCTTCGTGCGCTTGGCCGGAACCAGGCGCTCGTGTTATAGCTCTAGCATGAGCTTGGCGTACCTTGAGCCAGATAATCTCATACCATGTGGCCATCGGCACCACCACTGCGATCGCGCAGCCGTTGGTGATCTGAGTGGGAGCGAGCGCGCCATCTACAGCCGCAAGTACGTTCGCTGCTGCATCTATGAGCCGCGAGCAGAGGCTCGGGCCCGCCGCAGGGGCGTGTCAGCAAACGTGCCGAACGCCTCGACGTTGAGCTTCCCCGCGACGTAAGCCACAAAGTAGACAGGTTTTTTGTGTGGCCCAAAGGCCTGGACAATTACGCAATCGTCTACATGCTGGGCGACTTCCGTATTCGCTAGCGGTCCAAAGACCTCGATGATCAAGTAGTCGTCGCCTTCATGGTTGACATCTTCCTTGCAGTCTACCACGCGCAGCGTTAGCGCGTCAATTGTAGCCTCTTTCGGCATCTTAGCCGCCATGAGCACCGCCACTACTTCCATGGCGGTCGTGATCACGGTCGAGAACAGGATGTTAGCCGTGGTCTTTTTCAGAGGTTGCGAAATCTGTAGCTTTTTTCAGGAATGAGAGCGCATCACATCAGGGAGAGAAGGGTGCGAAGCATGGTGTCTACATGCGCGGGTTGGGACATGAGCTATTCTTTTGACATTTCCGCCTCCTGAATTCTCAGTCTCATCTCTGACAGGAAGTGAGCCAGATCAGAGTCAGATATCTCCCCTCGATAGAATGCCATCTTTGTGACATTGAAGTGGACTGGTCAGGACTCAGATACAGACGAATATGCTTCTTTGAACGAAGCGAGCTCCTGAGCGTGTTGGCCACCAGATATACTTGTAAAGGCTCTGAAGGCCTCACTTGCTGCTTGGCGAGTTCTCCCCGTCTTCCTCAAGATCTTGATTGGGCTGTAATGCGGCGTACAGCACCCTCGCGCATATCCGCCAGCATGTGGTCATCGTACCACGGATCGGACGCGCGCTTTGCAATCGTCGACTCCGTAATAAGTGTTCGCACGCATCATCGTGGTCTCCGCAATTTAGAAGAGAGTTCAGTATATATCCACACATATTCCCATCTCCCTTTCTTCGTCTCCCAAGATTACCTTTTTGCTTGACCAGCTCCCGCAGCGGTGTGCCGCCGCCC
>JAADVC010001132.1:0-12232 GCA_023334575.1 Pythium volutum | reverse complement strand
CACCAACCAACGCCAAGGTCACGAGCAGCGGCTCGGTGGTCGCGCCCAGCCGCGTGCTCACACTCGTGGCCGCGCTCGCGGTCGCCATGATCCACGTCTCGTAAGGCAGAGACCGTATCGGTCTTGTGTGTGTCTGAGTAGTTCATATGTTGATTGTATGAGTACGGTCGAAGCAAGTTTTATGATAGTTGTGGGAAAAGCGAACGAGAGCTTTTCCACTTATGTGATACAGTATAAACCATCAAGGTTTTATAAAACGTTTTTGATCTCAAATGCAAATGGAGAAATATATAGACATGGTAGATACGCTACGACTGTGTCTGTTGTCCGTCAAAAGAAAGATCTCCGATCGATCCTCCTGTTTAGGATAGGAGGACGATGGCTTCTTAGGCGTGGCAGTCCTTCTTCTTGCCGAGCTTGGTCTTGGACGGCGCAGGGGTCGGCGCACCAGGAACACCAGGAGCTCCAGGTGTCTTAGGAGCACCAGGAGCACCAGGGGCACCAGGAGTACCAGGAGCACCCGGGGTACCAGGAGCCCCAGGAGCGTTAGGAGCACCAGGGGCGTTAGGAGCACCAGGGGTACCAGGAGCACCGGGGGCACCAGGCGAGCCAGGCGCACCCGGCGCACCAGGCGTACCGGGAGCTGGAGCAGGACCAGCAGGCGGCTTCGCGTCCATCTTGCCAATGTCGTCAAACGAAATCGACCGACCCGACACGGGCGCAGGCGTCACGGACGGCGTGTTGGCCGGAGGGGCACTGGTGGCTCCAGGTGCGGGGGTCACCGTATCCGAAGGCTTGTTGTCGGTGTTGGTCATGTTGGTGGTGGGCTTGCTGGGCACAAAGCTGCTGCCGTCGTTGGCGTACGGGAAGTTGGCCTTCTTGCTCTGTCCATCGGCCGTGAAAAAGCCAAAGTGGGTCTCATAGTCGACGCCCATGGACTTGTCGTCGGCGCGCAGGTCGTACGCCTGGAACCAAAACTTGGTCGAGCCTTCGTTACCCTTGGGGGTCCAGTTGAGCAGCGCCTTGTAGTATCCGACGGAATTGTCAAGCGACGGCTTGACGTTCGGTGCCGTCGACGGGTTCGAGCCATCGGTCGGGAAACCCGTCTCGGTCACGCACAGCTTGTCGGCCGGGAACTTGGCCGCGACGTTTTTCCACATTTGGTCGAGCAACAGCTCGGGGTGGGCCGGGTCGTACGTGTTGGTAAAGAACGGGTAAATGTTGACACCCAAAATGTCGAGTCCGGCCGCGAGCTTGGCCGTCTCGGCGTTGTACTTGTCATCGAGGTATTCACTCACGCGCTGGGCAGTGCCAAACTTGACCTTGCCGGCAAGGTCCGCACCGAGCAGGCCCTTGATCTCGTTGACCTTGGAGAGGATCGTGTCGGCCGTGGCCTTGCCATCAATGAGGTTTTCCGAGCCCACCATGATGGCCTCGATCGTGTCCGGGTACTGCTTAACCGCACGCACAGCCGCGTCGACCTCGTTCGTGCCAAACGACTCGCCCGAGAGAAACACGCCCAGGTACAGCTTGAGTCCGTGGGCCGCTGCGAGCGGCGCGACGTCGACGCCGACGTACTGCGAATAGTACGTGCGCACGTGCGTGAAATGGGTCGCGAGTTGCTTGAAATCATTGTCAATCGCGATCTTGACAGCGCCGGCATCGGCGGCACTCGCGCCCGTGAGTGGGTACGACTGGCTGTGGAACGGCGAGTAGCAGGCGCCAACGTTGCCCGGTGCAGCGGCCGACGCGGTCGCCGTGAGTGCCGCACAGGCGACGGCGAGCGCGCGGAACCACATGAAGAGTGTGTGTATGTGGTAGTAGCTTCTGGATTAGAGAGAAGACGCTGGATGTGAGCGTGGGCCGGGAATCCGGAGAATGAGCTGCTCGCCCAGACTTGGTCCAGAGTGCTGAGAAAATGTCTCTGGCCCCTAGGGGGGACCGAGGAGGTCTAAAAGTTGCCATGCCATTCGAGATCGTCGCGTAACGGGGAACGACACCGCGAACGGCAGTCGCTTCTGTGGACCAGCGTGAAGCCGTTGGCAACAACCTGAGTTTCCTGGGCGGTTTGGCATCACAACGTGTTGAAGATAGGTCCGGCACACAAACTCTGGATTCGGTGACGGTTGTGTGGACCTACAAATGTATCCGGACACAAACACACGAACTTCAAGGACCACAGCGCTCAAATCTAATACCGGACGATTCTGATTGGCTGGGACAACAGAGCCTACTGGTCTAACCAATCAAATTCCCCAACTGTTGGCATGCAACGTTGTGAGTCGCCTCGTTGTGGTCTGGTCTGTTTGACAGAATGGCCACTGGCCACGGCCAACGGACGATGCGTCGTGGACTTGAACGGCATGCCATCATCCACACATCCTGCGAATCGTGCGAATACAGTTAAAGTACGTAATAGTGTTCCTGCGCTGGACCCTTTTGAGCTTTTGAGCTTCAGCTCTAAGAGCCTCAAATGCGGTCTGACGCCATCATGTGGTTGTGGACCGGCAAGCACACCATGTACTGAATCAAGATATTCACTCAGCTGAGATTTCAGCTCCAGGTTCAAAATGTGACATCACAAAGAAAAGTAACTTTTCATATTGATACGCTACAGTATCACAATTTGAGATCTTTCATTCGAGCCCCTAATACTCATGCTACATACTCATACCATCTAACAGATAACACCCGAGGTCGCGTCGCGATTCGCGTTCACGTTGCCCTTGCCCGACTTGAGCCAGCACGTGCCGCCAAAGTAGGACGTCCACGTGAACGCCCTGCATCCATTCGTGTTCTTGCAAAGCGAGATGCAGGCCTCGGGGTTGGCACCAAGGCCGTTGCCGACGTCGGCGCCAGAGTAGTCCACGCCCGGTTCCAAACCACCGAGGTTACACTTGCACGCGACACCCGAGCGCACGCCGCTCTTGCTCGACGCGGTGCCCCTATTCGCCTTGAGCCAGCACGTGCCGCCCGCGTACGACGACCATGTGAACGCGCCACAATCAGAGGCGGCATTGCAAATCGCAAAGCAACTCTCGGCACGAGCCGCTGGTTTGTTGCCAATGTCGGCCCCCGAGAAATCGGCATCGTCTTGGACACCACAGGTCGGCAGGACGACGCCATTGCAGGCCACGCCCGAGCGTGCGCCGCTGGTACGCGCGGCATTGCCCTTGCTGGACTTGATCCAACACGTGCCGCCTCCGTACGAAGTCCACGTGAAGGCTTTGCACCCGGCAAACGAGTTGCAAATGCCAAAGCAGCTCTCGGCCTGCGCAGCCGGTTTGCTGCCGATATCGGACCCCGAGTAGTCGGCGCTTTCGTCGACCGAGCACACCGTGTTGGCACCCGCGCACGCCATGCCCGAGCGTGCACCGCTCTTGCCGTTGGCACTGCCCTTGCTGGCCTTGAGCCAGCACGTGCCGCCCGCGTACGAAGTCCACGTGAACGCACCACACCCAGACACGGCACTGCAGATCGCAAAGCAGTTTTCGGCCAGCGGCGCGAGCCGACTACCAATGTCCGCGCCCGAGTAGTCGGTGCCTTCGTCGATCGAGCACGCGCTGTGCACGGGTGTACTTTCAGCGGCCGACATGACGCGACGCGGGAAGCCATCGCGCTTGAGAGTGCGTTGTGTCGTGAGAAAGCCAAACGACAGTTCAAAGTCGTGGCCACCGGCACCGGGGTCGCCGTTACGGCGGTCAAATGCCTGGAACCAAAACTTGGGATGGTTCTCGTACCCGCTTGGCGTCCAGTCCACGACGCCCTCGTAAAACCGACTCGCCGCATCCAAACTGGGCCGCACATTCGGTGCGTTCTGCGAGGCCGAGCCCGAGGTCGGGAAACCCGTCTCGGTGAGCCGAATCTTGTGGGCGGGGAACCGCGCCGTGACTTGGTTCCACTGCGCGTCGAGCAGCGCCGACTGGCGGTTGCCGTCGTAGCTGTTGGTAAAGAACGGGTAAATGTTGACGCCCAAAATGTCGAGGTTGTTGTTGAGCTGCTGCATGTCCCAGTCAAACCGCGTGTCGACAAATTCGTTAATACGCTGGACCGTGCCAAACTTGACATTGCGTGCGGCGCCGCCGGCGCGGTTCTTGATGTCGTTAATCTTGTTCAGGATATCCCAGCTGCGCTGGTAAAAGCCCGCGAGGTTCTCGTTGCCCGTGAGCACGGCCTCGACCGTGCCCGGGTACTGCTTGATGGCATTGGCCGCGGCATTGGCCTCGTCGTTCCACCAGCTCTCGCTCGTGAGAAACGCACCGAGGTAGAGTTTCATGCCAAACTTGGCCGCGATCGGCGCCATCTCAATGCCAAAGTGCTGCGCATAGTACGTACGCACGTGGGTAAAGTACTTGCTCATGACGCGAAAGTCTTCTTCGATCGCGCCGCGCAATGCGTTGATATTCACGCCGCCGCCAAAGAGCGGATACTCATTGTTGTGGAATGGCGTGTAGCACGCCGCGACGTTGCCATGCGCGGCATTGCCGCCTTGCTGCTGAAGCCGCCGACGATCGTTGACCAGTTCCATATCGGTCGCATTGAGTGAGTGGAAATCGTAGCTTGCGGTAGTACTATCTTGCGTCTCGTGGAGCCGGCGATCGTCGACCGGTGCCATGTCGGTCGCATTGAACGTGTCAAAGTCGTAACTCGCAGCGTGGGCCGTGTGCACGCAGGCCGAGGCCGCGACGGTGAGAAGCTGCGCGAGTCGCCAGAGCATCATGGCTGGTGTGGAAGGAGCGGAGAGCTTGGTTGGCTCGTGAGAGACCAACGTCGTGAATTGGGAAATGCATGGATCGGCGGGTGGCTGGCCTGGGTGCGAGAGCTCTTCGACCGCCGAGCTGCTTTGACTTGAGATGCGGGTCCAGAGATATTCAGTCTATTCAGACCACCTGTATTCAGTCTACGGGCACTTGATGGTCCACATGACTTCACCTCTGTTGCCTCGCCTCTGCAGTGCACGTCCTTTCCATATGTTCCGGTTTACCGTATCTGCGATGTACTAGATTACGGTATAGTGAGCACTGTGTAAATACCGTGTTACGACTCGTAACACGTAACTTACGAGTCCAGCGTGTTCTCATTGGTTGACTTGGCCTCCAGTCGGAATTAACAGGTGCGACTGAACCCAGTGGTGAGTCCCCGACTGCTCCCGCATTCTGCTTGGGGGCGTGCCTGTTGAAAACCAATTTTCTCGCCCACGAAGATATGGCGTCACGGTACAACTTGCAGCCAGGAAGGTCCCTAATTTCAAAATCAAACGAGCTTGAGTGCGTCGAGTCCGTCTGTGCGAAAGCAGCGAGCGAGGTGGTGGGTGGTGGTGCTCCGTTGGCGTCCCGCGTGGGACCAACAGGATGTGGATTCGTTGCATCTAAACTCCGGATTTCAGAGACTCAGAATATCCGGCTCTATGTGCTCAGAGCTGTAAATGTACTTACATAGTATAAATGGACCACAAACGCAGATACCGTAAGTAGTGTAGTGTACTACCGTAAATACCGGTGCTTCATGGTATTGTGTCCATTCACATCTTCATTTTCCGGATCGCCTTTACAGCACCATGAATGTGCTGACGAGCGCCGACCTGAATGCCGCGGGCGCGCCGCTGCTGCGCACAGGCGCAGGCGACCACGACGAAGAGGAGTTTCTGCTGGCGACTTTCGGCGACGTGGAGATCCACATTTCATCCAATGATGACGACGACGTCGACGACGAGAACGAGTGCATGACCGACGAGCTCCCGCTTAACCGCACGCGCGGCGCGCTCTTTGTCACGACCAAGTACGGGCAGCCAGTCTACGTATACTACGTTTATGATGCTATACTAACTGCATGCGTGCTAGGCGGATCGCGTGGGTCGGTGATCGTGCTGCTGTGCGTGTCGGCTACGGGTGGGACGTCAGCCAGGTCACGCTGCACGCCATCTCGCGCGACCCGGCGGCATTTGCGCGCCCATGTCTCTATTGCCAGGTACACTATCACATACGTTTTAGAACAGAGACATCTTGCTAATGTGTTTGGTGGTGTGTGTGGTTGTACATAGGTGGGCATTGAAGAGATTAGTGAAGTCCGGTTTGTCCCCTCGGACGAGAAACAATGTGCGTCTCGCCAGCATCCAATCTCCTAGTAGAGAACGTAATGCTTATGTGTTTTGGTGGTGGTGCGTGGCACAACAGTATCGGAACTCTTCACGGCATTCTCCAAGTCGGCCGAGATGAATCCCGATGAAGATGAAGACGAGAGCGACCAGGACGCCGGCGACCACGACGGCTGGATCTTTGACGAAGACGAAGTCGCGAACGGCGCACGCGCCGCTGAGATCGCCGCCCACTTGGACTCGGTGCTGCAGATCACGCCCGGTCTTGAGCGAAACTCGGATATGCGGACCTCGGATATCCCGATCGTTGGACAGTTTGACGATGCCGACGAAGACGATTTGCTGTGATGAGAAAGTGGACCCTCATAAATACTACATAATACACGGGTAGGCTATTCGAAAATGAATCTCTCAATATGTGCCCCCATTGTGGTGGAAACTGTATTGGGAGACAAACGCGAGTGGGTGGGGCCAACCCGCATCACAGTGGTGGTATCCCTTCGTTTTTTAGATCTTGTGGATCATGTTCTCCTTGTTGATCAGGTGGCACGTCGTCTCGACAAGACGCAGCAACTGCGAAATGTCGGCTGCAAAAATCATATAAACGAAAGGGATTAGCCATCACGATCACCACAGTGAGAACGAAAAGCTCACTCGACTACAAGACGTACCCGACCAGTTCGTGAGCTGTTCCTCGGGCGAGTTCGGTCGCACAAACGACACAACCTTGGCCGGACGATCAATCTTGGCATAGATCGCACCGTCGCTCACGAGCGTCGAGATGCTGGCCTCCGTGAGCTGAGAGGTACACACACAAAACACCATGAGCACACTCAGAGACCACATTCCATCACATAATACCTCGTACGTACTTCTTCGCTCAGGCCAATCATGGCCGCGAGATGCGGCGTGCGGATGCGTTCATAGTGCTCGGCGACCACGCGAATGTTGTGCTCCGTCACGCGCGAGTGGAGCGCCGAGAACCACTCGACGCCGCGCTGCGGCTGCGTAAACACGGCGTGCTGCTTGAGCAGTTCGTCTTGCGCGAGCGGGTACGCAATGACTTCCTTGGTCGTAAACTTTTCCAACAACGAGAAAAACGCTGGTTCTTTCTCGAGCAGCTTTTCACGTGCCAGTGTATGAAGCAAATCGTGCTGCAAGTTGGAATGCGGCGACAGGATCGCAAAGATGGCCGCGTGTTGGATCGCTTTCCGCCACATGGTGTCGTCGGCCTTGACCGTGTCCGTGTTGAAAATGGCCATCCAGTGGCGGCACAGCTCGAGCGTATTGTTCTCGTGCGTGTCGTACTCGATCATGAGCCCGTAAAACTTGAGCTTGCAGTGCTGGAAGCCCGCCTCTTCAAGCGTGCGACGCAGAATCTTTTTCGACAAGATGTTGGCGCGCACGAAATCCTTCTTCGCGAGCGTCAAGCGAACCTGTTCCAAAATGTACTCGGTCTTTTCGAGCTTGGTCATGGACCCATACGTCTCGACGTGGACCTCCTGGAGCACGGTCGCGGCCTCGTCAATCTCGCCACGCGCCTCTTTCATGCGCGACAACATTTGCGTGAGCGTCGCGCGCTCCTTCTCCAAAAAGATGCGGCCTTCGGCGACCGTACGCAGCGCATCGATGAGGTCCATCTGGACGGCCTCGGATGGCGTCTCGCTCAAAAATTTCATCGACTTGTGGACCACGACCGAGATCGCGCCCGACTTTTGCGCGCGACGCTTCGACAGCATGAGGATGTGGTCCTTGAGCAGTTCCCAGCGCTTGTACTGCGCGCACAGCGCCAGGATCTCGGCCACGACGGCCTTGAGCGTCGGAATGTCGTTCGCGAGCCGCGCCTGCTTCTCAACGCCGAGCAGCAGCTCGGCCGCGGCCTCGACATTGCCACTGGCCGCGACCGACTGCGCCTGCGGCAGCACGCGCCCCAGCTCCTCTGTAAAGTCGGCCTTCTTCCCGATCTCGTCGCTCATGTTCGCGCACTTGTCGGTGGCTTTTTCGTTAGAGATCTTTTTCTCCCTTTGACGATGCAGGGGGAGCGCATCGGATTCGGCGATGTGATACGAACCGATAGAATGCAGTACAGTAGTGGAACTGGAACTGTTAGCGTTCATAACAAATTGCTTAGGTGTAGATTATGTGCACCACATAAATTCTGTTGTCTAGTGTCCACCACGCTATGAGGAAGAGGATGCGTTTCGATGCCACGAAAAGGTGCACCAAGATGCGCAAGTATTAATACCGGTACTATTGTAGTAGAATCGGATACCACTATGCGCGGTATGCAGCAAGTGTGCCTAGTCATCTTCCGCGGCGTCCAGTATGCCACCGACAGCTCATTCTGGCATGTAGAGGTAATATATGGAAGCCGACCATCCGCTCCGGATTCTCATAAAAGACATCTCCATTATTGTACTGCCCCACTACTTTTGCGAGAGGTTCCCATCCCCTGGGAGGCGACGCTACGATGGCTCTCCATGCGTTCCTACTCTACGACAGCCCCGTGTGTGCTGCCACGACCGTATATAACCTTATCGTTGGGACAACGCCACGAGCAGAGTCTGGGCGTAGTCCACCTGGCGTCATTCGGGGAAGCGGCGTTCTTCCCGAGGCGGCGACGCACAGTCGTCGCCCGAGCTGCTCGACGAGTCGTCCACGTACTTGCGCTTGCGGCTTGACGTGCTCGAGGTCGTGGAGGACACGGACGACACGCGCAGCCGACGGCTACGCAAGTACGTCAGCGCATTGCGGAGCTGGATCTTGGTGGGCATGAGATCGTCGCCAAACACATGGTCGCGGTGGAGCTTCTGGAGTTCCTTGTAGATCACCATGGGCTTGACATCCGGGTTGAACTCGAGCATGCGAGCAATGTGGGTCTTCATGTCGTCCGTGACCGAGCTCTGCATGGGCTCGGCCGCGTCGTTCTCGTCGCTCAAGTGCTCATAGGCCTGGCACACGACGCCCTGGAACGTGAGCTGGCACGTCGACATGCGCAGCTGCACGGGGCAGCTCCGCCGCTTCGAGGCGCCGTCCTCGCGGTGGCTCTTTGGGTGGCACAGTGCCGATGTGCACTTGGTCCACTGCACCTTCATCTTGTGTTCTTGGGCGGCGGCCTCGTTGCTGTCGTGGTTCATGGTGCAGTTGACGAGGTGCGTATTAATAATGGCGTTGCGCTTGAGAGACCGCCGAAAGTCGTTCATCTCCTGCTCACTGCGCGTCTCGCTGATCACGAACCAGCCGCCGTCATCCGGGTTGTGAAGCAAGCGGCGAATGTCCATCGTTTTGTTGGGGAAAAGGTCTTGCCCGTTCGGTCTTGCGTCCTAAAGAGGAAAAAGGGTATTGATGGCCAGTCGACGCGTGGGCAAATCGTTCAGATTGCTGCAACGAGGAGGAGGAGGACGAGGCGACTGACAGAAGGCGTGGGTCAGTCGAGGGAAGTAAATGGTGAAACAAAAAGGCCGGATCGTGTCCACTTGCCGCGCGCTCGTTCCGTCTCTGGAGATCCGTTTATGCGTTAGTATCACTGGCTGCCGTCTGTTCGTCTCGCTGGTGGTGGTGGTGGAGCGGTCCAGAGGGTGTGCGGCGGATCCGTTCAGATGGTCAGCGCAAGAGTCTGTGAATGCGGAAATGCCCAGCACGGAAACCGGGAAGCCGGGCGCGGACGCACGTCCAATTCGATTAGTTATCTGACGCCGGTGGATGGTGGATAGTGTGAGAGTGAGAGGACAGCTGAACCCTAAACGTTGCGGCACCAGTGGCGTTTTTGGCCTCGCTTCGCCTCACAATGCAGTCCATTTCGAGCCCAAAAAAAATGATTGCGAAGAAGAGTGGAGAAGAACAAAATAGAGAAGGGATGGATAAATCCGCGGTTTTCCAGGGGCTGATTGCCTAACAGAAAGCACTGGATGTTTGTATGCATTCGAAGAGGCGGGCAGCCAGTGATTATCCCAGTGGGATGGAATTTTGCATCCACGATTCGTCGTGCAACTGTGCACTAAACAGAAAAGAGAGTCTCGAGCCCTTTCCGAAATTTCGAGAAGTGTGGGAGGACAAAGAGCTCGAATGACTGTGAACCAGCGTCGACGCGAATGAAAGTGCTTCACTTTAAGGAGTATAACATCCAAACCACAAGGAATTTGGCTCCGAAAATGCAGCAATATGAATAGGAGACAAATACTTCCCATCTTGCAAGTTGGGCGACCGTTGGGAATCGATTTTGGACGCTGCCCAGCCTTCAACCGCCTGTACATGGCAACTGCAGTCATGACGGCACCCTCTCAAATTCGTTTCCTAAAATTCGCATCTCGAAAGTCTATGGCTTTTCTTTTTGCACTGCAGGGTGCTAAATAAATAGAAAAATTCAGCAGCTGGATGGAATTCATTGCTGTTCGCAGGCATTCATTCTGTTTGCTCGCTGTGCCACAGAGAAAAAAAGCTACAAACTCTGAAACTCTTCTTCTTGATTCTTCTTCTTGGACCAGAGATTGCACTGCGTCAACAAGATCGGTTCATCACGTATGCGTTCCTCGGCTGCTGTCCTACCTGGTCCTGTAACATGGAGGTTGACTCGGCCGCGCGGACCCATGTCCATTCGCGCCACTGGCGATCACCCGCCCATCGGCATCCACTGTCGGCATCCTCTACAGTACCGTCCGCACCGCTGCAAGTTGCAGTTCTGACATTCACAGGAATCCCGCGGAGTCCATCAATACTGTACTTCCCACGCACTAATACTTTCGACAAAGGAGCGTCTTCCACTAATTTCCCAGAATCTTGGCTGGGACTCAATGAGACAACCTGAGGCTGATTACGAAAGTTGCGTTGGACTCCAAAGATTTTCATTTGGACCAAACGACTGATCAGACTTGCGCTGACCGCGACACAGCGTTTGAAACAGATGCAACCGCATTGCTGCTCGTGATGGAGGTACTGTATCCTTGGAGAGAGTGAACAGTGTTCAGTGAACACGTGTGCTGGGCTCCATCCACGATGGAACTTGCACTGTGGGTGGGCGAGTCATCACCTGACCGGCTGTTTGGTGATTATGACTATTGGCCCACTGGTGTTGCGGAGCCGTGAAAAATGGTTTTCAGCTTGTGCTGCGCCGCCCAACCCGACACAGGTTTATACACGTGCTGAGATCAGTCGTTTGTTGATTATTGGGCCAGACTTGGACATTCCTCTTAGCTGAGTCCGCTGGGTGTGGATCAAAGTTACAGTAATCGACGCGCTGATAGCTGAAACCTTCGCATGCACCACGCGGCAGCGTTGCAAACAGGCCGTCTCTCTCCACCTCTTGCCAGTCTCCCCCAGCGCGTGGGGGCATAAGGAATTCCAGAGTCTCACGCTCAGAACCAACTTCAGACGTGAAGCAATGAGCCTTTGGGTAAAGAATCTGCTGGATAGCGTGCAGTGTTTCTTAGAGAGGCCGCAGCTAAGAGCCGTAAAGCTAAAGGATCTGCCGGATAACGTGCTGTATGGATACTGTGCTTGCAAATGTTGCCTAGCTTCGGTCCAGCTACAGTGTCATAATGCCTATCATTGGGGGGAAACATGGAGAGGGTGGGCTAACTACAGTGTACAGTACTGTACTGTATGAATACTACAGCCTGGTGACCCGTTGTGTATCGCCAGTCCATCCCGACAATTGAGCTCTTCACCATGAAGTTCACGCGGCAGCTGGCGCCGGAAACGTCCCACAAAACAAGAGAGGATGGCGTTCTCTGTGTGTGAATGCTATCCAAAGTCTGCCAAACAGCCTGATTTGTACAGCGTTTACAAGCTTTAATGGACGCAAGCCCCACTGGCTGCTGACAGCGTCAGGGTTACAAAGAAAGTGCATTTTGGTTCAAACGGCCAAGCTTTTGAAGCACTTGTCTAGGGGCTACAAGCTTCGCATCAATAAGAGCGGATTCTCCTATACATCTCGACTACGTGCCGTGATCGGCGCCTCGAGAGCCCAAAAAAAAATTATCGCCAAATCTGTATCGAGTTTTCCTATGTAAAATGGCCTTTTAACAATCAGTCCGCGACTCAACCAGACTGTTCAGGACGTACTGTATTTCGGAGTTGGACCGAAATCCAATGTGCACATTTAGGACTGTTCGATACATGAATAAATTGAGAAAAACTTTT
>JAADVC010001131.1:0-12233 GCA_023334575.1 Pythium volutum | reverse complement strand
GCCACCACGGTCTCCTCCGCCACCGAAATCACGACCGCCATTCATGCGTTCATCGACGAGTCGCTGGACGAGCACCTTGGCCGAGTCGATGGCTTCGTCGTTACCAGCGATACTGACCGAACGGTACGGCGTCTGGGGAGCTCCTGGTTCTTCGCGTACAATCTGGATGCGCGCACCACTCTTAGCTTGGAGCTCGCGGATCGTGTCGCCACCACGGCCGATGATATAGCCGACCAATTCACGGGGGACTTGCATTTCCGTCGTCGTGTCGCCCGGCGGCCCGTAGTAGCCTCCTCCTCCTCCTCCTCCTCCTCCTCCTCCCCCGCCGCCGCCTCCACCACTGGGGCCACCGCCTCCGCCGCCACCATACCCACTAGGGCCGGAACGTCCGTAGTTGTCGTCCAGCGTACCGTTCAACTCGGCCACCCTGTTCAAAGGCGAGCGTACAATTGTCAGATTCCGTCACCAAGCATCAACCCAAAATCACCCCAAGTTTCCTTACTTGCGAAGTTGCATCTGCTTGAGACGCATGGCTTCTTCCGGATTGAAGAGAATGTTCTCGACCGCGCTCTGTGCCTTGGCGATGGCTTCGTCCGAGTCACCGGTGATCAGCACGTGGAGTTCTTCGTCTTCGTCTGGCTCGCCTGTCGGGTCCTTCGACGAGCCTTTTCCGCGGATGAGAATCTTGGCGCCCGATTCATCTTCCATGCGCTTCTGGTTCGAACCACGAGGACCGATCAGCAGGCCTATGCACCAATTAGCATAGTAAGAAGTTAGCGTCGGGCGAATTTCCACACACGGAACCGGCAGCGAGAAACGCACCCATAAAGTTGATGTCGGGGTACTTGTCGACGGGGATGTAGACCTTCTTGTTCTTCTTGCTCGCACCTCCGGCCGCTACACAAGTCAACACACGGAGAGTGGTCAGTCCCATGCATTACCGCCAATTCGTTTTGGTAAGACTACTGTGACGCACCATCCTCCTGTTGGCACCCGACGACCCGATCGCAACAAAGTTGGTCAGTTACTTTGAGTCCTCATTTCTCCTTCCCCACGCAATCAAATCGCTTCAAATTTGGACGTACCTCCCATCGACTCTTCCGTTTTCCGAGCGCACCGTCTTGCGGTATCGCCGCTGCCGCCAGTCGTGCAGCAATCGCGCGCGCGCGAGCCACTGGATCCATGTTCTGCTTGCCTGGTTTTTGCCTGTGCTGCGTGGTTTCCCTTGCGTTTCCTTTTTGTTCCGTTTGCTGATGGCGCCACTCCCTCTTCTATCGAAATATCGACCAATCAAAGGGCAGTATGCAGTCTTTTGACCAATATAATAGTAGTGAAAAGGTGATTGGATAAATATGGACATGATGGCGCCAAAAAGCCTTGCCGCCTTCGGCGGGGTGGATAACTGGACACAATTTTGCGCGTTCGGATTGGTAAAAAATATAATTTCAGCCAATCAAAACCTGGTATGGGCAGCAGCTCCGAAAAAATGAGTGATGGTCTCCCAGCAATGTCCCCCACGGAAAATCGCAGCTGAAAGCTTGGACGGACCCACGACGTGACCACGCGCCTCGTGTCGCCTCGCACCGCCTCGGATATCGACAAGAAGCGGCCGTGTCCGGGTCACGCGAATCGCCCGTCGTGAAAGAGAAGTATCTCCGCTACGTATCCATGTCGTCCTCGTCGCGCGTGCCGCTCTTGGTCGGAAATAAGGGCCGAAAGCCGTCGCGGTTGCCGATCGCACCACGTGCGCGTCCGAGCAATGGTACCGTTCACCAATGGCGGAGTCTAATGCCACTGTGGGCATAAAAACTGATATACTCTTTATCGTAGTCGATCGAGCCAAGCGTGTAGCCGCCTCGGATGACGTTGCGAATGAACCATCGGTATGAGCCGTGGGATATTGAATTGACCCATATCCACGCTGGTGGACAATAGGAACTAATATGGTCGTTTGCATCAGGCCGATACAGAAGCCGGCAAGAAGCCCCCTCCGTCTCTAGAGCAAAAGGCGTTGCCGCCGGTGGTTCCCGTGGCGTTGCTGGCTCCGGTGGATGCGCCATCGTCATCGACGACGCCGGCGCGGGCCTCAGGCAGCGGCATTTCACCCGGCCACTCGTTCTCGGCGTCCCGTACCAACGGAATTGCGCGTGCACATACTATCACGGTTGGTACCGTGCGCTCGCCGATGCTGTCGGCCAGCCCGGGCCGCTCGCCCGTGGAACGGCTCTCGAAGATCACGTCCAAGTCGTCCATCCCGCTCTTCCGACCACAGGAGGCGCGCACCCATGCGAGCCCCATTCTGGGTCCGCGAGCGACGCCCATTCCAGCTCCACGGGACGGCCCACAGGTAGACACGCAAGAGCGAGCCAATACGTTGCTCAAGCGTGCGACGCGGAAGCTCGACATCAAGCCACATCAGTCGCCGCGTCGGCTCGCACTTAATCACCACGCACGGAACGCCCCACCGTTGCCAGCGACGTCGCCGCTTATGCTGTCGACCCCCGCGTCCGCGGCTGACGTGCCAGCCGCTCCACTAGAGTCGAAGCCAAAGGTGGCTACGGCCTTGCCCAAGAAACGTGGCACCAAGCGCCGTATGCCGGCTGAAGCCAAGAACGAAAATATCAAGGAAACTACGAGCAAGGGTGGCCGTCGCTCGGTATGGATACTAACCGGTTATGTGTCCTAGAATGGTAATTTCGACTGATTTGACGAATGTTTTTTGTGTTGTTTTTGTGCAGCTCCGTCGCAAGGTCAAGAAGGATGACAGCTACTCGGATCCTGGGTTGGACGCCCCGGACGACGCAGCCAATGTGGACGAAGACGAAGAATACGAGCAGCAGCACGAGGACGACGACGATGAGGATGACGACGGTTTGGATCTGCCGGAAGTGGCGAACCCGCCCGTGTACATGCCAGCGCGCGAGCGGGCGACGCTGTGGGCCAAGAAAGTGCTGCGGGAGCAGGAAGAAGTCGACAATGGCACGCTGGTTCCAGCGGCGCTGGCCAAGAAGGAGCGTCGCAAGCGCAGCAACTCGACGTCGTCGGTGCTGTCGGCGTCGACCAACGCCACGACGGCATCGTCCAGAAAGAGCAAGGCCGCAGAAGATCTGTCGAAGAAAGAACCGTCGCAGATGACCATGGGTGAGCTGGCCATGTCGATTCCAAAGGGGCGTCGCATGCAGCGTCATGAACAGGAAGAGAATGCCGACCAGATGGGGAGTCTAAGCTCGCTGCATCGCAATCGATCGCTGTCCATGTCGTCAGAGACGCCGTCGTTTGGAGGCGGCGCGGGATCCATTGTCACGCCTCAGGTCGAGATCATTGACGGGAAGATGGTCATTCTCGAGTCTACGGTCAAGATCAACGAGAATGCCCACTTGGATCCACCGCACGACTACACGGACGACTCGGTGCGGCGCCCACGCGGCGCTCGGTACCTAGCGGCCAACTCGACGCCCGGTCGGCGATGGAGCAAGGAAGAAACCAAGGAGTTTTACTATGTGAGTCGCTCCCTATTGTGGGGATGCTGGTGGACGGACGGTTTCTTAAGTTTTGTTGTATCTAGTGCCTGAGCCAAGTTGGTCCCAACTTTTCCATGATGGCGACGCTGTTTCCGACGCGCAAGCGGAAGGAGCTCAAGAGCAAGTTCAAGTACGAAGAGAAGAACCACCCCGAGCTGATTGAGATTGCACTCAAGGCCTCGGCCGCGCCGCTCGGTACGTCCAAGGTATACCGGCGATTGTAGTGCTGGAGTATCAACATGGTTCTGTGTCTGTAGACGCCGAAATCGTGGACGTGATTTCGCAGATGGCAGACAAGGAGACCAAGAAACGAGAAGAGAAGCGCCGCAAGCACGCCGAAGCCACGGGCGAAATCAGCGGCCTGCATTCGCCCGCGACCGTGTCGTCGTCGGCCGTGGCGACGCCCCCCGCGAATGTCGACGACGACGACGACGTGGACGTGGATCTGAACGACCCCGAAAAGTTTGGCGAGTTTTACCGGGAGCGCAAGAACTCGTTCGACTTTGCCGGATAGGACATAGTAGTAGTCGTGTCCATAGTGGCCTACCTCTCAGAAACAACCAGTATCTGAATACCGTCATATTCAATGGCCATTGCAGCTGCTACTGTGTATTTGCGCATCGCTGATCTGGCGCTTTTATTACTCTTTTGCTGGCGATGGAGCGTCCGCGCGCTTGGCCTCGTCGGCCGGTTCTATTCTCGACCGCAAGAACTGTTCGGCCTCGACGCGGCGATTCGGGTCGTTCATGACCGCCATGAACTGGCGCGTTTGCTGCGCGCGCGCCAAGTACGTGCTGCGGCAAAATATCCTACAGACCAAAAACGGCAGCGTCAGTCGTGGAGGGCCCGTGGGATCATAGGTATCAAAAACGCACCAGGAGCCGGCGGCGACGACGCCAAAGCCCATCACGGCCACGTCGCAGGCTGAGCGCCAGCGCTTGGTGTTGCGGTAGCGCAGTGCGCCGACGAGAGCGCCTGAGCCGATGCCCCAGAGCAGCCCCGAGCGGAAGCACGGCGGGTTCGAGAGGACCTCATGGGGCGACGCCTTGGCCATGGTCGCGTCACGTTTTTCTTGGAGAGGACGACCAGCAGATGCACTGCGATATGCGATGCCCAAAAAAAGTGTGGTGCACGCAAAAATATTACTATTCTAGGATTTGCCAAGGTGACCAACTGAGCAAAGACCCAGTAATCGAGGCCAAAACCCAAGTTACTGTGACCGAGTGACTATTTTAGGATCGTAGGCGGCAACCGACGTCTGTCGTGATCATCAATCCAGAACCGATTCGAGATGGCCAAGCACTCGGGGCTGCAGCTGCAGGTATTGGCGCTCTACCGCTCGGCGCTACGCGTGGCTCGAAGCAAAGACGTTGCGATCGCAACAGAGGCCGATGCGGTCGCATCGGTTCCGACTCATGAAGGTGCCAATTACCAGTTTGTCCGCGACAAGTTTCGTACTGATGTATGTAGGATGGTGATGGTTTTGCTGGCTGGATATTGTCAATGGAGACGCGATTTTTAATCTCTTTTATCGTAATAGGCATCGTCGGTGGGCCGCATGAACTTTGCGCTCATTGAGCATTTGCTGCGCAAGGGACAGAAAGACCTCAAGCTGCTGGAGCAAATTAAGAGCGCAGCGTTCACACGCGTCCCGAGATAGAAAAAAACAAATGACACCATACATGCGATTTTGACGCTTAAATACCCACTCATGTTATACTCACTCTTCGTCCCTCTGGGAACACTCAACGCTATTTGACACTCACAGCATGGCGAGAATGTCGGCGTACAGGTAGACGACGCCGTTCTTGTAGGCGTCGGAGGTGCGGCTCTTGCTCACGGTGCGGATCTGGTAGACGAGCCAGCAGCACACGATGATTTGCGCGAAGAACGAGATGATCAGTGCGTCGCCCGACGCTTCAATGGTGGTTTTGATATAGAGTGTGGCCGCGAGAGTGCCACAGGCCACGGCGAACGCGAGAAATCCCGTCATGTAGGGTGTCATGAGTCGACGATGGCTGTCGTCTTTCACGCCCAGCGGCGCCGTGGGTGGCGGCGTCCATCGGAACGAGAGGCCACTACAAGAGGTCATGCTGGCTTTCCGCGGACTCGTCCAGCCGGCCGTGAGCGCCATGACCATGGAAAACACGACCGCAAAGCCGCAGTTGAGAAGCAAAATGTTGGACGCCAAGACAAAGTCGAGTGCGGCCAGTGTCACGACGAGTGCGGCCGTGAGCAGCGCCAGCACGGCATAGTTGAATGGAAACTTGTCGCGCACAAAGTGGAGCACGACGAGCAGCATGGCCAGCGAGATGCTGAGCGGCAGAACGACGTTGATATCCGCATTTGGCGAGTCGAGCCATCCAGGCGCAATGTGCTCGAGCAGCAGGACGCCGATCGTGACGACCGCGAGTTGCACGGAGATAAGTGCGACGTGCTGGCGACGATTTGCCGCCTGGTCGGCGAGCGGCACTCGCGCGCGGGAGGTTCTGCTGATACCGGTATTAATATCGTGGCTGCTGGTTGTGGTGGTCGTCGGCGTCTCGTCTTCCTGGAAGCGCACACTCGGCTTGGACGATGGCGGTGGCTGCGGAGACGCGAGGCGACTCGATGCATAGTCGGTCGCCGTGCTGGGGCTCGACATGATTGTGCTTGAGAATGAAAATCTGGAAATGACGGTGAGAAAATGGTTCGAGCGTTTTGTGTGGATAGTCTTTTTCTGGGAACAGTCGTGGATTTTGATGGCAGAAAAACAGGTGGGAAGCCTGTAGTAACGCGGGCCTGTTAGGTTAGGTAAAGAGGTGGTCTCGCGACCGACGCAGTCGACTGCGAATGATGATGATGCAGTCTCATACTGTATAAAAAAGATTCCGCATCATCTGTACCACCATCGACTCCGTCTCACCGTCGACATGACCACCATCGACTGCTTGTATTCCATCCAGCGTCACGCCTGGCACTGCACGGTACAGTACAATACCTGGCGCCAGCGTCCACTGTTAGGAACCAGAATGCGATGCTATCACCACCAAATTAAGACCCGCTGCTCGCACTCCACGAGTGGCATCACTACCGTACTGCCCTCATTGCGCTGTGCGGCCAACAGTAAAATCGTCAGTTGCGTTTTTCGAGCCCACGACTGACCCAGACACCCACCACATTGTTGAAGTGACGCCACGTCGGTAACGGTAAAACAAAGAAATGGAGGGATGGCGTGCTTCAAGATCTGCACACGGCGAATCCTCACCAAGCACACTTAACCGCTGTATCTCCAGCATCCCAGTGATATTCCTAGGGGGTCGACCGCTTGAAATAAGCGGTCGAAAGGAAAGACGCGTCACGCTTGGCCGTGATGAAGACTCAACGAGCCTCGATGAGCCCTCATCTCGGCCAAGCGTCATCACCCCTCCGCAGGGAGATGCTACAGTATCATTTCTTTAACTTCATGGTCCCACCCTGCGAGCCATGATCACATGACGGGGAGAAGAGGTGTTGAGATCGCAATTCGTGACCAACACCCAAGATGGGCTTGGACGCACTTTCTGGGCTACCACTACATAGTGTACTCTGGAAATGTAAACGACTATTTCCGTGAATACTACCCATCCACTTAGTCAGTCTCACTTCACGTCCCCTTTCACACCAACATTATATTCAAAATGAAACCAAGGTGTCATACTGTGCAGCCCAGCCAATCAGCTCGGTTTTCTAACTTCAGGGGCGAATCTGATTGGCTGCGGTCGATACTGTCCGACGTCAATACGGCGATTTGGTGGGGTATGTGCAGGTGTCATACTTTCATTTTCGGTTTCCCGATTCTGGAAAGGCTGAAACCCGCACCCCTGTTGCGAAACAGGCGCTAGAAAAAAAGACACCCGCCCCCTTGGTGCGAAGTCCGTTAGAAAATGCAGCATACACTGAGAATTTCAGGATTTGATGTATGGAGAGGTCTTGATAAAAGAAATGCCAAATAAAGCGGCACGCGTGGGCTGGTTGTGCCAATTGCCTCCACTTTGTTCACACCGGTGAGTTCGGTTTGGTGTTTTTTTACTGAGCCTCACATTCGCTGGTGGGGACACGTAGATTTCAAGTGGGCTAAGCGGCCGCCACAAACTGCCTGAGCTTGCCATTGCATCATGCACAGCTACCTATTGTGTGGCATGGCCGAGGGATGTGTCCCCTCGACTCGACAGTGAATAACAGCGTTCTGCCATCGTTATTTTATGTCCGACGTAGGCCATCGTGGCAAGAAAGATCTAATACGCATAGTAATGAGGTTCGTTTACCCTGCTGCGGCGTCGCTACTGACCCACAACGTTTTGTTAGCCTGCATTCGGTGGCATGCAAATGCCAGTCACACTTTGTTGAGCCAGTTCGCTAGAAATATTATGGATGTTTTCACAAGTGGAAGAGACTACCACCATCACCTAAGCGAATGCTGCGGCAAGTCTGCATGCATCTCACTCTTCTAGTGTGTGCCACGATGGCTGGGCCGGCACATTTTTAGCGCTTCGCATGCATGATTCCGTGACTTTGATCCGTGAGCTAAGTTTTTGGGCAGCAGGTCGCGACTCGCGGGCGATAGTCTAGATTTGCACATGCCCCCATCCAAAACCGCTTTTCTACTTATGGGAATGGGCTTCCTATTCTATACGAGGGTCTACGCTTCCGACCTAGACCAATGAGCCAACAAGAGAACTCTGGTATTATCGATGTGCCAGTAGAGCTTCAGTACAATGGGTCTTGCGACTCCGAAAGATCGATCAACTGGCAGTGCTCTTCGAGCCGTCCATGTATTCTCCACCACCTACACTTGATAGCATACACAATAACCACAGATCGCCCAGAGACGTGAGCTAGGTACGGCAATGCCTGGTCAACCGTCTCCAGTAAGTTTACTTCAAGTACACGCCGAGAAAGCTCACATCCTTCCCGTTCTCCTGGGAACTTGTTGGCTGGGCTTACGATATTGATAAGAACATTCTTAACTGATATATTTCAGGTTTCATTTCGAGCGTCAGATTTTGCAGGTATTATCACAGTACAGTCAGTACCTACCATGCCGCTGCTGCCGCTGCGCGCGCTGCCCGTCAACGACGCCCACGATGGGCCGCTGACCATGCGCGTGGACGTGCGACCGACGAGATCCGCCTACGTCTACGTGCGGCGCGAGTCCGACAAGAAAACCTGGTGCGTGTTGGCAAATATGCAGCAAGCGCCTCTATCATCTGATACTCACTCTCTGCGTCGATGACAGGATCTGCAAGGTGCGCACGGTCCAAGAGATCCTCGCGCCGACGCAGCAGGCGCGTTCGCTGGACCTGCTGGCCGTGGTCATGTGTCTTTACAACGGCGTCGCGTACGACTCGTTTACAGCGCCGGCCTATTCGAGCGTACCACTCGAGCTGCGGCGTCGCGAAGTCGCGTTCGCGCAGCCCGAGTCCTGGACCGACGACGGATACCGACTCACGATGCGTGTCGCGGTGCGCAGCACCGCGCTCGCGACGCCCGCGCTGGATTCGCATCCGCCATTCTCTAGTGAGAGCGCGGAAGGCTCGACCGCGTCCGCGGTCGCCGTGCAGGCCATTCCGGTCGTCGACGTTGCCGACGATGACGTGGTCTTTGGACTCAACTTTAGCGCGACCACTGTGAGTCTCGACCACGCCGAGCCGCCAGGCGGCTACGCCAAGAAACGCATTGCGTGTCTGCGGTCGCTGGGCGCAGCGTTTCCCGGGTCCTACCTGAATTTCCCCGAGTATTTTGACGCCAACTATCTCCGCGTCGTGAGCGACGGCGTGCGGCTCGTCTACGACGGCAACCTCTCTAGGGCCATTCATGAGCTCGAGATCACGCTCGACCTGGTCCACGCCAAAGACCCCGTGCAGTTTGTGCTCGCCATCAATTCGCAGGCTGTGCGAGTGGGCCACACCACAACGTACCAGTCGTTTCCCGGCGGTGATCTCTTCCACACGGTCACGCAGTACCGATTCAAGGTCGTTGCGAGAAGTGTCTTGCAGGTCGCAATCTTGCCCGGCTCGGCCGCGGCGCTCGAAGGCTCAAGTCTCACGGTCCGAGAACCTCACTCAAGTGAGTTTTGATTGCGACATGTGAAGAGAATACGAAGTGAATGAACCCACAAAGAAGAGTGACGTGCCACGCCCATTGGATCTCACCTACTGACCGTTTGGGTCTCACTTTTGGATTTTGGCACGGGCAGTGTCCTACTACTAGTACATATAATAATGCCGCTTCTACCGCTGCGCTCGCTGCCCGTGACGGCGCAGCTCCACGGCGCGTTCACGACGCGCATCGACTTGCGTGCGTCCTCCGCCTCGGTCTACCTGCGGCGCGAAGCCGACAAGGCCACGTGGTATAGTTCTACTTATTCTATCACTTACTCATTCCTAGTCTCACTTGTATATTGTATAATGTTATAACGGTAGGGTCTGCAATGTCCAGTCGGTCCAGGAACTGCTCTCGGCGACGCAGCCGTTGCCCACGAGTGCATTGAGCCTCACGACGCTGCTGCTGTGTCTCTACCACGGCGTCGCGTACGACCGGACCGCGGCGCCGCCGCAAGAGCTCCACCGCCGCGACGTGTCGTTTGCGACCACGCTGGACGGCAAGACGCCGTCCCGGCTCACGGTCCGCGTCGCCATCCAACATGCTTCCCATGCCACGGAGAATACTCCGTCTGCCGTCGGCACGGCCGTGCCGGTCGTCGACGTTGCGTACGAAGAGACCTCGTTCTCGCTTTCGCTGACGCCGTCGACAGTCGATATGGACGTCAGCGCCCGCGACGCGACGCTGATCGATACGAAAAGCTGTTCCGCCTGCGGTCCGTGGGCGTCGCGTTCCCAAACGCGTGTGTCAACTGGATCAACTTGGCGCACGAGCACACGCCTAACAATAGCGACTTGGACGCGATCTACGTGCACGAGCTCTCACGTCGCATGCGCGTGGTCGAGGACGGCGTGCGCATCCAGCGCGTCGCGCTCGTGGACGTGACGCTCGATCTGCTCCACGTCAAAACGAAGACCACAGCCATGGCGCCGCCCGTGCTTTTTGTATTTTCAGTGGGTGGACGCATGGTGCCGCCCGACCAGACCGCCACGTTTGGCGACACGAACGCCGATCTGCAGCACGCCGTCTCGCAGTACCGCGTGCGATTGCCGCCGCCGCCGGCCAGTGGCAGCGCAGGAGGCTGCCTACTGCAGGTCGTCGTGCTGCCCGGCTCGGCGGTCGTGGTCGAAGGCTCGAGCCTCACGATCCGCGAGTGCACGTAAGAAAACAAAAATAAAAAAAGATCCCTGTCGAGTGGGCTTGATCGTCGTCGTTTTGGCTCCGCTTGAGTACTGTAACGTTATCCCCGATACAGTGTGGACTTCCTTGCTGAGGCAAAAGGCGGCAGCATTGTCAACGACGGTTTCAGTAGTCGTCTGCGAGTGTGTGACAATTTTGAAATTTTTCACGCTCAAATTCAAGTATCAAAACAGGGTATGTTCATAGGATCAATCACCTACGTTTGAAATTTGTGTTTCACCCTGTTCTGGCATGCGGCTGGCTTTGAATGGGTTCAAGATGGGTTCACAGAAAATGACATCTTCCTCTCGGCAAGAAGCACAGTCTGTTGGTCCGCGACTCTTCTTGCTGTACAGTACGTGACCACCACGCAGAGCCGTTCGTCTCATTCCGTCGCGTCCTCCATCCA
This sequence comes from Pythium volutum, assembly GCA_023334575.1. Classification (NCBI taxonomy): domain Eukaryota; phylum Oomycota; class Peronosporomycetes; order Pythiales; family Pythiaceae; genus Pythium; species Pythium volutum. The sequence goes on along the minus strand of JAADVC010001131.1, from coordinate 1,001 downwards.
CCCCACGTCCCATAGGGACGTACAAAACCATCACTCGCCATGAAGAGCCCCTAGGCTTCTGCCTTCAAGGCGGTTGCCGAGCTCGTCCCGTTGGCGACGGCGCCGCAGACGCAGTTTGTGCGTCGCGGTTTCCGCGAGGCCGATGAGCTGCCACAACCACCCACTAACGCCTACGACGCCGAGACGCTCGGCACGTTCCAACGACTCCCCGTGGTTATCCAGGCAGCTTTCCGACGCAAGCTGCTCGCCATCATGGCGCTCCAGCTCTTTGCGGTCAGTACCGCAATGGCCGTCATGGAATTCGGCAGTTCAAGTGCTTGCCACTGGATCAATATCCGCATTGTGCGCAGCGCTGGCAATGTCGTACTCATCGCGTTGGCCACGCTGGCGCTGCTGCTGCTGCTCTTTATGGTGCGCGACCGCTACCCGCTCAACTGGGCCGTGCTTCTACTTTCTCGGCGCCGCAGACGCTGTGTCTGGTGGCCGCCGACGTCGCGCTCGACTCGCATGCCGTGCTGTTCAACTGCGTGTTCACGTGCGTCAGCGTGTCGCTCCTGGCGGCCATGGCCGGCTGGACGCGTGGCCACGCGTCCAGCCGCCTGCACGTGGCATCCCGTCCACGAACACGATCTCGAGCACAACACCAGTACCTCAGCCAACGGCCCACAGCTCGTCGCGCCCTTTGCGCTCGGCCTTCTAGCGTTTGTGCCCGCATGTGTCGTGGTGTTGCTGCTCGGTGTGCTCCACGCGTTCGGCATCCAGTGGTCGACGGCCGAGCTCGTGATCTCGTTTTTTGCGCAGTTGGCCGTATGCTACTGGCTCGTCTACGAGGTCGACCGCATGCACAAGGAGAAGACGCCCGACGCCTACATGAGCGGCGTGATCTACGTGTACGCGGACCTCGTGGCAGCCGCCGCCGCGCTGGCAATGGTCGCTGCCGCCTGCGTGTGCGTCTTCGCGACTGGCGGAGACGGCGCGGCGTCGGGGGGGGGGGGGGGGGG
>JAADVC010001130.1:0-12240 GCA_023334575.1 Pythium volutum | reverse complement strand
GGGGGGGGGGTTGCGGATGTCGCTCTCTTCTTTCTTTCTCTCGTTTTTCTTTTTCCTCTTGGATCGGCGGCGCTGGACAGATTTTCTGTTTGTTGCACACGAAGAATAGAACACGAAAAGAGCAACATCGTTTCATCACAAAAGAGAAGCACAAGGTCCCTCGTCGTTTTCGTTTCTCATTTATTTGAGGGGCCGGCCCATCCGAAGTGAAAAAAATAGCGTTTGTCCCTTTGCGGTTGCGGCTTGCACGTGTTGGCCGCGATGTTCGACCAACTTCAATCGCTGGGGGAGTGGCGCTCGAATACTACACTACCGTCGACCGAAAGTCTGGCGCCTACAAACAGACCGTGGACAACAAGGCCCTCTGAGTTCCCACTGTCGCCGCATCTTCCGTTGTAGGCTCTGAGATTCCCAAGACCAGAAGAACAAAAATGTATTTGGTTGATCTGCAATCCACCGCCCGCGTTCTTTACCGTACACTACTGGTATTACTTTGGGTACACTACAGTACTGCACTGTACACTGTGCATGATGATCCTTTTGATCACCCTCACCCAAACGCGCTCCAGTGCTGACTGTGCAGTGTGCACGACAGTCAGTCCCCGTGGACAGTCCCCCACTCCCACCGAAGCACACAGCCGATTGCGAAAGCGTCCTCTCATTTGTCTCCTTGCCGCCCCCCACCGTCCAAGAACCCGCGCTTTATTCGGCGCGCTTGTTCTGCCATGTTCCTGACCCCGCACATGCCCGCCCGTGAGTTGTTTGCCAATGCGTCGGCGTCGGCGTCCATGGCCTCGACCTCTGTCTCGCACCAGCGTGGCAGCCAGCGTGGCGCGGGCTCGCCTCCACGGAGCTCCCTGTACCACCATCCACCGCCGGTATCGCTCACTCGACTTCCCGACCGCATCGCAGCGTTTGATGATGGCCGCCGCCATTCGTCACCACGAGATCTGATGCTGGCGCCACCATCCCAAGAAGGATTCTACCCACTGCTACCACCGCAATCGCCCTTGACGATGCGTGAGATGCCGCACCGTCCACTGCCCGACCGACGCGACCGGCGTGTGATCACTGGACGTGCCTCGCCGTACGCTCGCCTGCCGCCCAGTGACACCCAGCCGTATTCACGCTACGCGACCGTCTCGAGTCCGAGACTGCCTCTTCACTCGCACTACCACCACCAGGACGAGTACGTGGACGCCATGTTCCCACCGCGTGACGACTTCGGCGTCCACCGCTATGCGCCCGTAGTGCCGCACCATGGAGGAGGTGTCTACAGCGACACGGTCCGTGTGCCACCGCCTAGCCATACGGATCGCATTATCGCCCACCCTGGTGCAGGTGGTTTCCTTCCGCCACCACCAATGCACAAGAATACTACTACCGTCGACGACTGGCGAGACCACCACGACCCTCGCGGCCACCACTACCGCCCCGTGACGACGACGCGGATGCACATGCAGTGGCCGGCTAGTCCACGACGATCTTCGCGCCATGCGACGCCGACGCCGCGGTCGCCACCTGTGGTGTTGTTACCACCGCCCGTGACGACCACCACCCCCTGGTCTATTCCTACTACCAACAGCAGCGCGGTCGTGACGTCGCCATCATCTCCTGCCGCGTCCGCGTCCGCGTCGGATGAGACGACGGCGACCCCGCTGGTGGACCTCACGCTCGTGGGGCAGCTCTGCGGCAAGCGCAACTGCTACCGACAGGCGTGTCCGCTCTACGGCGACTTTTGCGAGTTCCACAAGCCCAGCCGTCTGTGCAAAGTGCCGGCGTGCCGCAAGTGCGCCAAGACGGGCGGCTACTGCATCGCCCACGGCGGCGGCCGGCGGTGCCAGACCGATGGCTGCACCAAGAGCGCCAAGGAAGGCGGTCGCTGCATCGCCCACGGCGGCGGCAAGCGGTGCCAGGTCGATGGCTGCGACAAGGCCGCTGCCGCCGGCGGACTCTGCGCGGCCCATCTATAGTAATATTTCCAGTCGTTGAACAGTGAAATATCTAGTAGGGATACTGTAGTGTCCATCGAGAGACGTCACGACGATCATGGTAGTGTATGTAGTGGAATGACGACTGACGAAAAACGGGAAGCTGTTCGCGTGTGTACAGAACACCAATGGATCTGTCCAGAGAGAGTGTGATCATTTCTTCCTCCTGGCGAACATTACTAGTACTGAAGAGCGTGGACAAGGCCATCAGCACTGGATCTGGGAATTTCTTTCCGGGCCACTTCACTAACAGTGGACACTGTCCAGACCCAGACAGTGTCTGAATATTATCCACGGGATGCACTCGGCAGTGTCTGGCAGACACTGTCTGGCAGACGCTGCCCAATCCATCTCGTGGATAATATTCGGACCAGCGCCTAGTGTTACTCGCGTGACGGGGGTGACGCCAGTAAGAGAGCAGTGTCATCTTCCCGATCATCGCGATCGCCGCCATCGCGTCGCGATTTCGCGATGATCGGGAAGAATTAGCACTCTCGCGGGGTCATCCCTCCCCTTCCGTTGAGGTAAGGGCCGGCACAATACGGGCAGAACGATTTTGCACACCCACAATCCAATCCCAAGCAACCACACCTGCAGAATGTACGGTACTGGTCACGAGCGTCGACGAGTGGATCTGTCGCTCTCCACGTGCCATCGCCGATCGCGCTGGACGACAGGGCGGCGGGATTTATCAGAGTTGCCAATGTATCCGGATCCTGCGGTCCACACCCTGGAGTCCCAGAAAGACACGCCTCCAGACCGGACGGCACGTGTGCCACGCGTGTGGCACTGCCCATCGAGAACATTTTGGTACCGTTCTCTTTTGCTGTGAATAATCTGGGAGGGAATAGGACCGCCGCGCGGGTGTGTCGCCTACAGACTGTACCTGCCTCTGGAGTTCCATTCTGGAGTGGACTGGTATGAAGTGACCGCCGGCTTCTTCTCCCCGTGCATTATGCAGTGGCACTGCCGTGCATGACGTCCGGCAGCAAATGGCTCGACGGGACGATCCGACCGACCACCTGATATGCAGAAGGGAAACGGAAACTGGCTGGGCGGGTTTCTTTTTTTCATCTGGGTGTGGCCAATTTTCCAGCAAAAGTCAAGTCAGCAATGCGCTTTCGAGTGCTCAAATGTGACCGCAAGTGGGACGCCGACGCACAAGGCGGGAACAAAAAACGTAAAAAAAACGTAAAATACCCACCAGACGACTCAGAAGCACGTTCCACTGCGGACTGTCGCTCAACGTTTCCTCGCACGCGAGGGATCATGGGAAGACAGGTGAAGCATATCGGGGATAAACGCAGGGCGCGTCGACGGACTAAAGCGCAGGTCACGACGCGTTTTGTGTACAATAGATACGCGAGAGAAGTTAGATGTGAGCCGCCAGCCTCATCATGAGGCCCTCATGTCATGATGAGTCACTCGACTGTTATCACAGGGAAGAGAAGTGTAGGGCAGCTGCAAGCGATCCACGCTTTGTGTACAACACGAGAGAACAAAATGGATCAGGGCGAGGCAACCTTTTAGCGCAGAACACACAAATCGCCAAACAGCTCTGTCTGCAGCTGAATGCGTGGAACCTTTTGTGCGAATTTTGTGTTTGTGTGTTTGCTTTTTCAGCACCCACGTTCTAAACTGTGGCCAAATCACCTTGTTTGGTCATATGTTGAGGCAGAGTGTGCAACATCATGGACCCTTTGCGCTTTTTGCTCTAAATGTCTTGTCTTCGGTTTAAGTGAGTTTCTCTCGACGTGGGCCACACATCTGCGGAGCCAGCGTCAACAAAAGAAGGCAGAGACTCGTAAACTGGATTTTCCAAGAGAAAAACCAGGCACTTCAGCATTTTCCTGCACAGATGAGGCTGTCCCTCAACCAAAATCTGCCCAGTCACGAGCGAAAGAGTCAGGGCATATCTCACAGTCGCCCACTTCACCAGCGCAGCCTATGGGAGTTCAAGAATACTGCGAAACCTAATATCGTTCGTTTGATGCGGTAGATGACTGGGGATTCCTCGGACCAAAACCTGTTTCCCCTGAATCCCTGCTGAAACACTTGCGGTCCACTTTCGAGTGCACATTCGATTTGGAGAGGTCCGCATACTCTGATATGCTGACATGCGACGAACGCTGGGCTGCGTCAGCTTGATCCGTGGGAACTTCCCGCCAGGCAACGCAAGTGGAACGAAACTCCCTCGACGGTCTCTGCAACAACTCACTCCTGCCCAATCATTACGTAACACGGGCACATCCGCTCCCCGATCCCGCCTACGGCCCTTTCTCCAGCTTGGAATTCACGCGATGACCGCGTGAACAAAAAACAAAAAACAAAAAACGAACGACTCGAACGGGACCGGCCCCAGGTCCGTACTGCGGACCTTGGGCCGGTCCCGTACTACGGACCTTGGGCTGGTCCGTTCGAGTCGTTCGTTTTTTGTTTTTTGTTTTTTGTACGGTCTTGTATGGTACGGACTCCGTACCATACAAGACCGTACCGTATCCATCCGTCAGCTCTCACTTTCCAATTTCCGCTTCAGCCCTCGGACAGCACAGCACCACTATTAGCTACCAACAAACTAGCTACCAACAAACTACCAACACTACCACTACGACTACGACGATGGCGCTCGAGTATTCGTTCCCGCCACTCACGGGCATGCGCAAGCCGCTGTCTCAGGACGTGGCGCGCCACGCGCCGGCGCTGCTCGTCGACACGGCCGGCATCTCCATGTCGCTGCTCAGCATGAAGTCGACGGCGCCCGCGACCAGTCTGCTCCACTTTTTGCCGCGCCCGCCGACCAGCACAATGATGAATACCGGTACGCTGCCGGTGCTGCGGCTGCCAGCACTCAGCGCGAGTCCGACGGCGCGCGACGCCATGAAGCTGAGCTTTATCGTGAACCCCAACGTGGTCGGCAGCGACGACGGCGACGAGGCCTCGACCATGGACGACGCCGAAGACGACGACGACGACGACGACGACGACGACGACTCGGACACGTCGTCGTCTATTGCGACGCCGCGCGTCGACACGTCGGCGACCGTCTTTGTCGCCGGCACGACGCTCTGCTCCAAGCGCAACTGCTACCGCTCGGCGCAGGCCGTGTACACGGGCTTTGGCGCATTTTGCGAGTTCCACAAGCCCAGCCGGCTCTGCAAAGTGCCGGCGTGCCAAAAGTGCGCCAAGACGGGCGGCTACTGCATTGCGCACGGCGGCGGGCGGCGGTGCCACGTCGACGGCTGCATCAAGAGCGCCAAGGAGGGCGGCTACTGCATTGCCCACGGCGGCGGCAAACGCTGCAAGCTTGACAACTGCTGCAAGTCGGCACTCTCGGGCGGACTCTGCTCGGCCCACGGCGGCGGCAAGCGGTGCGCCGTCGACGAGTGCCACAAGACGGCGCTCAAGGGCGGCCGCTGCATCGCGCACGGCGGCGGGCGCCGCTGCGAGGTCGCGCACTGCAGCAAGAGCGCCGTCGGCGGCCACCTCTGTGTGTCCCACGGTGGCGGGCGCCGCTGCCGTGAGGACGGCTGCAACAAGGGTGCCGTCCGCAAGGGGCTCTGCATCCGTCACGGCGCGCGCCGGTGATTGATTTCCCCCCCATGTGTAGTATTAGCATTCGGTTAGTATTTATGAGAAAGGCAGCCAGGCAGAAAGAAATTAGAGACTCTAAAAGAAAGTGCAGTCATTTTTGTGGAACGCAGTAAGGTTGCACTTTCTCAACGGCCATGCTGTCACATGATCCAAGACCAGGTGAGATACCGAGAACCTATTCCGAAAAAAGGTGAAACACAAACGACAAGCACACCGTGTTTTTGGCTCAAGAGGTTGGCACATGAAACGTCGTTTGGGGGTGGGTGCCTCGTCGTGGCCGAATTGGCTGTTGACCGCCGAGAGCTCTTGCGCCAGCGCATGATCGCGACTTGCATTTCTGCTGCGTGCGGCCCCACGCCGTCCCCATGAACAACCTCAACAACTCGTACGTGGCCGGCGCCGGCGCGTACGTCAAGGGCAAGTTTGCCATCACGCCCACGGGCGTCATCATGAAGGGCACGGGCCGCGCCTTTAGCGTCGTGCCCGAGGAGCTCGAGTGGGGTGGCGACGTAATTGGCCGCGGCGCGAGCGGCTCGGTCATGCGCTCGCGCCATCGCCCGACCAACACGCCGCTCGCGCTCAAGATGATCAACATGTACGACAAGGGCAAGCGCGAGCAAATCATGCGCGAGATCAATGCGCTCTTCGACTCGAGCGTACTGTTGTTTATTCTTCTTGCTGTCCTCTTTTTCGCACCGACTAACAGCTCTTCTACTATACTAGTGTCCCTGTCTCGTGACGTTCTTTGGCGCGTTTCTGCGGGACAGCGCCGTCGTGCTCGCGCTCGAGTACATGGACGGCGGTTCGCTTGAAAACGTCATTTCGCAACTCGGCACGATTCCCGAAAAGCCACTGGGCAACATTGCGTTCCAGATTCTTCACGCGCTGTCGTACCTCAAGACCCGCAAGCGCGTCCATCGCGACATCAAGCCGCCCAATATTTTGCTCAACAGCCGCGGGCAGGTCAAGCTCTCGGACTTTGGCATTGCCACGGAACTGCGCGACTCGATCGGTACGGTCTTCTGCTGCCTTTCTTGCATCTCTCTCTTCACCCACGCACTCACGTACTCACAATGCACTAGCAATGTGCGGCACGTTTGTGGGCACGTTTCGGTACATGTCGCCCGAGCGGCTCCAGGGCAAGCCGTACTGGTACAGCTCGGACATTTGGAGTCTGGGCCACGTGCTCATGGAGGCGGCCACGGGCGTGTGTCCGTACGCGGCCCACACGACGACTATCGACATGATCCAGACTGTGCTTGACACGGCGCCGCCGACGCTTTCCGACACGCACTTTTCCACCGAGTTTTGCGAGTTTATGAGCCGCTGCCTGCAGCGCGAGCCGCTCGACCGCGCGTCGGCCGACGTGCTGCTCGAGTCGGCGTGGCTCCAGCGATGCGGTGCCATTAGTACGTTCTTGTTATTAATATTTGTATTAGTTGCCGTGAGGGGAGACTGAGAGTCTTGCTACTGTATCTGTTAGATCTGGAGAGTGCGGAAGCCAACGTGCGCGAGTGGATCCAGTCGCTTCAGTAGACGTGCGTCTGTACGTGGTGAGTCACCACATCGGATACTGGATGAGATGCACCCATGGTTACGACAGAGTTCTCCCGAATGGACCCTCTCCCACTGTACAATGACACTGTTTCTGGATACTTCATAGGAAGAATGAAAGTGGTAAGGAGTGAAAATGCCTCGTCGTATTGCTATTGGTTTCCTTGTTTTGTGTGTCACTATGGTACTGGAGCGTAGGTATTTTCCTTGTTTGGTGGTCGTCGTATAATACAGGGGGGTCTTCTACTTCTTGCCAACCTCGGTCATGATGTAGCCCATGGCGGCCTGGAGACACGCGACATAGTACGCGGCCTCGGAGCCTTCCTGCGACTCGTCGATCGCAAACTGCTCCATGAGGTACACCTGTGCGTGCAAGTGTGGCAGGTCGGCGCGGCTCAGCACAAACACGAGCAGCGGCAGCAGCACGTCGGCCGACACGCAGCCGTTGGGCAGGCCCAGCAGGGCCTGTGCCTCCTGGTACAGCACGCGCACGGCACTCAGGAACGCGCCCAGCACTGACGACGGCACGAGGTGCGGCAGCCGATTGAACGCGTCGATCGACAAGCCAAAGACCTGGTCGTCGACGCAGTACGGATCAATCTCGAGGGGCAGTCCGACGTCGTCGAGTGCGAGTCGACGCGCCTTGGCGATCTGCTCGCGCCACTGCGCATTCTTTTCATCGAGCTCGACTGCGAGCGTGCGGTAGCAGGCGCCGGCCAAGCGGGTGAACACCATTTGCTCGAGAAAGACGCGCAGACTCGGCAGCACCGCGTCGGTGACCGGTGCCGTCTCACGCACCGAGGCCTCGAGCTCACGCACGAGCGAGAGCAGCACGTCCTGCGGTGCGCGTGTGGTCCACACGGTCGCAGCCGACTCGCGCGACGGGCGTTCGTACTGCGCGCGCGTGAACGACGCCATCGTGTCTTGTGCGAGCCGGTCAAGTGACCGCTTGACACTGGGCTTGAGTATCTTGTACTTGGTTAGCAGCTTTTCAAACCGCACAAGCGCCGGCGTCGGCGCGTCCATGGCACACGGCACACTGTGGCGGACGCCACCACCATCGTCGTCATGAACTTGAAATTCGTTCAGGAATTGCTGGAGTGCCATGGTCGGCGTCGCTGCGCGTGGCACATCCATCATGTTTTTGTTCTTCTTGGTGGTCTTGTCGCCGTGGAGTGTGACGCGTTGCTGGAGAAACGCGAGCTGCAACTCCAATATGTGGTGCACACAGTCGTCGGCCAGCAATGCGTCGGCGTCGACACTGGCCATGTCGTCCAGCAGCGCCGACTGGGAGGATGGTGACGCCATGGTGGGGTCAAGGGCCGACAGCTCGAGCGTCGTGAGCGTGTCGCGCAACACGACCAGCGAGCGGTTGCACTTGGCGACCTGTGCGACCATTTCCATGCGCCGCAGTTCAATCTGCTCGTTGCGTGACGCCGAGAGAAACAGGGCCGAGAGCAGACGGCGGCGGCGGCGGCGCGACGGTCGTGCCGCGTGTTCAGCGGCACAGAGTTGCTCGCGTTCAGCGGCAATACGCGACGCCAAATCGGCGAGCCGCGACAACGACGCAGACGATGTGGACGCGGTCGTGGTCGTGGTCGTGACGTCAAAGCTGCGCCAGCGGCGCTCCGAGGAGACACTGCGTTCGTCTGCGTCGTCGTCGTCGGTGCCGTAGGTGAAGGACGGCGGGATGGAGGTGCGGCGGCGCGAGTATGCTTCGAGCGGAGACGGCGGGAGCGTCGTGGCGGAGGAGGACGAGGAGGACGCGGGGGAGCACGCCATGGTGGAGGAGGTGGAGGCGGTCCGCTTCGAGGAGGAGGAGGAGGACGCGGCGTCCATGGTCGCCGTTCGCGGCCGAGAGGGGACGACGCCTTCGACGCCCATGTTGGCACAAACTGTAAAGTGGTCTCGTGGGGGAAGTTGCTGAAATGAGAGCGAGAGAGAGAGCAGAGGAGGGGAGGGGAAAAAAAAGTGGGATAGATACGTATTTGTTGGTGGGACTGGCAAAAAGTTGGCTGGTTTGCCGCACAGCCGCGCGCGCCAACAAACAAAGACTTGGAAAAATCCAACGCGACCGCCGCGTGTTTTCGGCTGTTTGTTGGCAAGGCGGATGTTGGATGGTTTTGGACTGCGCCACGCGATGACCAAAGCATCGCCGGTCTAAAAATCCGTCCAGTTCCACGCCACTGTGAGCCTGTCTCTAGCCGTAACCCCTGTAGCAGCAAAGAAAAAAGCAGAGCGAACGCGACGCTTTGTCCCGTAAAGGTGGGAAAATTAGACCTTGTACTATATCTCAAAGGTTTTATTATCAATGTTGGTGTCAGACTACTATAGACCACCACTCTGGAAATCCATTATTAAGGGATTATCCGCCTGCCATGCCAACTGCATCATGCGTGCGAAATGTCCAAGACAAAGCTTGAGACGTAGAAGGGTCCAATGGGCAGCTGATGATGAACGTCAATGCAAGTGCACAGTCCACCAATTTTGCACCTAGCCCTTTTCCCGCGTCTTGCTCAGATGTCGACATCAGTCGTGCGTTCGACCAGCGAGCCCTTGCGATTTCCGACCTTTTGCTACCAGCGCTTTTTGAAGCCACGTAGGTAAATTTACGTATCCATCCACTGGTCGTTCGGTTGGGTTGGCATGGGAGTTATTGGAAGCAGATCGTTGGACGGAATCGTGGGTTAGATCAACAATCATGTGCGGTGCGACACCGAGCTGTTTCACAGCTATGCTGGACGAAAGTGACACGATCCTGTCGCATCAGTGGCACAACTGCGTTAAATTCGATTTTTTTAGTTCTTCACGGATTTGACGGTGAAAAATTGGGCATTCTCCGGATCAAGATACCGTAAAAATTTGAGAAACAGAGCCAACGCGGCTGATCATGAACGCGGTCTTTACTCCGTTTCTCATATTTTCAGAAAATTGTGTTTTGGGATATGTGTTGAAGCCATAAGGTATTTCGCATCCATTCTCATCCATCGTCAAGCTGCCAGTCGCCAAGAGTCTCGGTCCCGATTCAACCATTTTTCAACTGGTCCCTTTCCAATTAGAGGCTGAGCTCACGGAGAACTTTGGTGACATCAGTCTCTGATGATGATGTACAACATGGTCCACAGCCTCACCTGTACGAATGGCCGTACAGTGCAGGTCGGTATAATCGACCCAAGAACTGAATAAATAATGGAGATCCATCCCAAGCGTCGGACCATGGCGTACTGTATATACTAGCGACGCACGCCACACGCGTCATGCAGGACGCGTGCGTTTCCGTCAAAGCTTCTAGGAGACCGTCGCCAGGCTTCCATGCATGGCGCAAGAAACTTGCGTGACGCTTCGCCAAATTACTGTATTATGGACCGTTTCCGGGAATTAAAAAAATGATTTTTTGGAAGATGAGAATTGGCTTACCACCAATGTCGCGTGAATCTTTGGCTGAAGATCATCACTTGTCATGAGATCCAAAATCCAACCAAAGGAGACGTGATTTCTTCTGAAAAAGAGACTTCACTTTTGGCTGAGATTTGTGGTCCACATCCTGCGTCCAGTCCACTGGTCAGTCGCCAGTCGCCCCTGACTTGAAGGATCCGTTCCGGTCGTCGTGACACGGCAAGCAAACGCACGCTGACACAAAGCAAGAACCTGGTCTGAAAACGTGATGCAACGTGGTGGTTTGTGGCATAACAGATCTGGCCGCCACAGCTTCCTGAGTTGCCGCTGGCAGTGCCAGCCTGCCTTGTGGCAGCGCGATTCAGCTTTCAGCGCGCCTTTGTCAATGAAGCCGTGGCTGACTCGCCCAGAAACGTGCGCGTCAAGCGTTCGCCCCCACTGATGAGTCTCTGCCCAGTGCGCATTATCCTGCTCTGCCCAAAAATCCCAGAATCCTATCCACAGCTGCTGGGCATTTTTCATGATGGGTCACCTCCCCACGATGTTACATGGATACAATACAATCTGTAACCCTCAGGACATGCATCGTAACAGGTTACACAGCGGGTTACACCGAAACCCAACATCCCAATGCCAATAACTGGCACGTCACAATATATTGCCATCCCTGGGGACACGTCCAATCACAGGATCTCTGTCTCTCTCTCTCTTCCATCTCTTGCGTTACTCGGACTTTTTCTCGGCGGCCTTCTTGAGTGCGCGCTTGCGGAGCCCCAGGTGCTGCGCCATGGCGACCTTGCCAAAGAGCGACGTCGGGAGCGACTCGTAGATCCAAATCTGGAGCGCGTGGACCCAGTAGGGCGACACGAGCGTCTCGTGGCCGAGCTTGCCCACGGACGCGCGCGCGTACGCCGTGGGCGTCGGCACGAGCAGACTCGGCTTGCGGATCTTGGCGAGCTTGGTCGTGACAAACATGGGCGTGTGGCACTGAATGTGCACATTCTTGCTGGCGTATTCGCCCGCGAGACAGAGCGAAAACTGCTCGACGAACCGCTTGCTCGCCGAGTACTCGGCCAGCAGCGGCACGTTCATGCGCGCCGAGCCAGAGCTCACATTGACGATCGCACCGCGCTTGCGCAGCGCCATGCCCGGCAGCACGAGCTTGGTCATGACGACCGACGACGTAATGTTGAGCGTGATGAGACTTTGCATGCGGTCGTCTGGGAGCTCGGCAAAGTACTGTGGGAATTCGTACGACACGCCGACATTGTTAAAGAGCACACCGACGTCCTCGACCTCGGCAACGAGGCGCGTGATGGACGCGCGCACGCTCGGCTCGTCAATCTTGTTAAAGTCGACCGACAAGATCTTGACCTGCACCTTGGGGTACTTTTTCGTAATCTCGTCGCGCACGTCTTCCAGTCGCTTTTGCGTGCGCGACATGAGCACGACATTCATGCCCTTGCGCGCGAGCTCGAGCGCGAGCGCCTTGCCGATGCCGTCGGTCGCGCCCGTGACGATGCCCCACTGGCCGAATTTTTTGAGCGCCTTGGCGGGACGGAGAAAGAACGAGTAGAAGCCGCCGACCAAGAGCAGCGCGAGCCGCGCGACCAGCAGACCGCCGAGACCCGCGAGCAGCTGCAGCGGCAGCGGCGCCGCACGCAGCGCGTCGAGAAGCGGTGTCAGCATTTGTCTTGGGGGGGGGGGG